>DF243761.1:0-29179 GCA_000507305.1 Breviolum minutum Mf 1.05b.01 | reverse complement strand
TCGGAAGCATCGCGCGAAAACGGTCGTTTTGGAAGCTTTGTTCTATGAAATTTGAAGGAAGACTCGCGCGAAACGATCATTCTGGTAAGCTTCTTCTGTGAAAATTGTAGGTAGCATTGCGCGAAACGCTCGTTTTGGAAGCTTTTTCTGCGAAATTTGGAGGAGCCTCGCACGTCTGAGTAGTTGCCGTGTCCTGGTCTTTGCTGTCGAAATGGATTTCACATCCCCAGGACGACCATGACGCACACATGGAGGAGATATGGAAACTTCGGTTGGCATCACTGCCTTGCATCTGCCTTTATATTGTGATTCATCGCATGATTTGACCATCTCACCAGCATGGATCAAACAATCTTCCGAGTGTTGACTCCAAAGTTGGAGAGCCTGTTCACATTAACCCTGTTGCAAAAATGAATCAACTTGATCAGCAATATCGTACGCAACCTTCTTCCCAACATCATTGAGAACTGCATCATCAAATTTATGATCATCAGAGGAGCGTGGATGTGGCCAAACAAGCTGCGAATACTTAGCAGTGGCTACATTGAGACGAACCTTGAGAACAGGATGCGAGTCAAAATGATCAGTCTCAACCACCCTAACATCACGCAAAAACCTAACCACCTTTGCATCTCTGCAAATGTTCTTCTGGTGGCACCACGGCAAGTAGCTTCCGCCCCAAAACCCCATGTCACTTGACTAAGCACAGCCAAATCTTTCCAACCATGATTGAACAAAATGTTGCATGTCTCAAGCAACTCTGCTTCAATATTGAAATCCTCGAGCAGAAGTGTAGGGAAATCAGACATGACAATCCGTTTATGTACCTCATTCATGATGCAATTAGCTTCATGCAATCGCATTGGGTTGTCCTTGCTTTTGGCAGGCAAGTACACTACCAGAAAATGCAGCGTCAAATGACAATTGACTGGAACCAAAACATCCAAAACCCTTCCAGAACACCACACTTTGGCGTCGACATGGTTGAAAGCCCGGTGTTCATGAACATGTTAATTTGACATAACCGCACAACCAGTATTGGAACCCCGCAGTGAATTGATGTAACTTTCCGCATTCCCGCCGGGTCAAATGTGCAGCTTTAGGAGTCACAGAGGTCTCACTAAGGCAATAGACACCTTCACCAAGTGAGAGCACATGGAAGTGGGATTGATCACATTCACACGCAAGAAAGAATGAGGACCAGGGTTGAGGGCCTCCCCAATAGGGATAAAGAGTAGAATCCACAAAAAGTTTCCACGCAACATCAACATCTGCCGATACTGTGCAAGCATGAGCCCATTTCGAATGGCATCGAAACGGCGGAGCGACAAGATCTAAATTAAGTGAAATCTAATACAGTACATCAGGCAGGCACAAAACATAGGGTAACCGCACACAACTTCGCATCGCTGCAAAGATTCCACAGGTGCACAAATGCGTTGAAAAAATGCAGCAGGGAAACACTCGCACAGAAACACTAAGTCTCCAGAATGATCTTCCCTCCACACCAAACACGGTAAAATTGAATTACGCCGAAAGGAATACCATCATTGACTAGGCAATCTATTGATTGCACCATCTGATCCTTTCTGCCTTTTCTCACCAAAAAGTGCTCTCAATTCACCAAACTTCTCATCAAATCTCTGGTCAAATTTGTCTTGAACCTGGACGGCTTGATTTTGATGGAAAGCCTCAGCACGATCAAAAAATGAGTCAAGTTGACTGCTCATTGATTAACTTTGGGTTTTCATTGTATGTTCCAGGGTCTGCGTTCCCTGTGTAAATTGTTGCAAAGCACGTGCATGATTACGCTTCAAATCCTGAAGCACTGCACCTTGCTCACTAATACGGGTGTTGCATGAAGCCAACCCATTGGTAATTTGTTCTTCCAACCAAAGCAATCAACAATGCCAAATCAGATGGAATAGGCACAGTAGCCTTTACCTCACTGTCGAAGTTAACATCACAAGCAACCCACTCAAGTGTGGGTGAAATTGATGTCATCATCATGTTTGGCCCATTACGCATCAACGCCATGGCAAATCGAAATCACGGGGTCTCAGTTGAAACCACCTCGCCACGTGGAAGGCGCCCCGAGCTTGAGGCTATAGCTACAGCTGTTGGGGAAAAAAACTAACTAACTTAACTGCGTTAACCCTTCAGTAAGAACCGGTTTTCTAAGTACAGAGTACTACTTTTGTAATGCGGAGTAGCACTTTGTACTACAGAGTAGTACGGAATACTGCTGGATAAATACTTTGTAGTACTTTGTAATACTGGAGTAGTACTCTGTAGTACAGACTAAACCTTTGTAGTTCGGAGAAGTACTTTATAGTACGGAAAAGTACTTTGTACAGAGTAGTACTGGAGTTGTACTTTGTAATACTTGGTAGTACTTTGTGATACGAATCACCACATTAGGCTCCAATTCGCCAAATCAAACAACCACTTCGAACCACAAAACGCGACTTCACAACCAGCCACATCGCATCACAAGCTCATTGCATCAAAAAGGTCCAATCCCATTGCGTCAGCTCAACACATGAAGCACATCACATGACACCACACCAGACCACATGCCCACATGACATGACATGACATTTCCCAACCAACCATGTCGCCTCACCTCACGCCACCTCACAACCAACCACATCTCACCTCGCAGCCAACCAAATGACACCACAAATCACGGCACGTTACATCACCACCACCGACACACCGCGGAAACACAACCAGCCGCCACCAAAACGCCACCACCTGACGGAACGCCGAAGGCTGCTGCGCACAAAAAACCTCGGTTTGGGCATCGCACTGGTTGGTCACCCTGCGCACATTCCATTGGCAAATTCTTTCTTTGGCTGATAGATTTCTTCCTTTCTGACACTGCCACCCCCGGCTTGCCCGACTCTACTTGTATCTATTGGCAACTTTCAAAGATGATTCAGCCGGAACACGTGGACCCAGTAAATGAGTTGGCAGTGATGGCGCATAGTCAAAAATGAAATCCCTCTTGTCAATTTTTAGAGTCGATTCTCACAAGCAACTAGGTCCTTATCGTTGCCAAAGCGGAAGTCACACGGACCTTGGAGTTCTTGTCCGATGGGGCAAGAGCATAAGTGTGGCTGGTCCTGGTGTGGCACTTTCTCCGCACCGAAATCAGTGCAACTCGGCTTCTTGCAAATACCTAAGTTTCACAGGCACACTCGAATACCAGTGACATGACATAATCATAACAACCAATCAAACAAGAATTGAACAACCAGCGGAAAGGTTTTTGGTCACACGGGCACAATGGCATTTAGACCGCGCTCCCACCCTTCGTCAACTTGCTTTTTGACAAATCACAGCAATCGCCCTTTTCACTTCTTCACTTAAGCCACTGGTACATGCGGTATGTAGTCCTATACATGCTACATAGGGGTCGTGAGTCCATCCACGCAAGTCTGACACCCTGCCTTTGGAGTTGAAGTTTTAGTCACATCCAACTTCTGCTACCACACCAAACTTCTTTAAAGTAAGGTGATTTGGTTTAGCAGGTCTTGCAACTCACTAACATCAGTTCCGCGACTTCTTCGTAGATTCTGTTCTGGTTCTTCAAGTCCTTCAGCTCCACTTGCCTCCATTCTCGCTGGATCACTTGAGCTTGCCTGGTCATTCTCCTGGTTGTAGTCTGCACTGCAAGGTTCACCATCAGCTACTTTGTCTCCGCCTGTAGCTGCTGCTGTTTTAACCTTCCTTCTTGTCCTTCTTGTCTCAACATCACCTTACTCTTTTCCTTTTATGTACTGGTCATTCTCATCCTCGACATCAGGATCCTTTGTGTCGTCAACACCTTTCTTTCCACGATAATGTGGATCAACTTCTCTTCCAATTTCTTCTTCATCTTCTTCTGGTACTTGCTCTTCCTCAAAGTCTTCAAAAAACACTGTCACCTTCTTCTTGAAGCTGTGCTCCTTCAGCATTCTCCCTCAGTGTATCTCCCACCTTCAAAAATAATGTCCTTCTCCAAGCCGTCCTTCTCCACCACGCCTCCGGAATGCACTCCTCCCCAGAATGTTCTTCTTCAGCATGTAGTCCTTCTCCACCCGTTCCTGTTCCTGTTGTTCCTGTTGTTGTTCCTGTCGTTCCTGTTGTTGTTGTTGTTGTTGTTGTTGTTGTTGTTGTTGTTGTTGTTGTTGCTGTTGTTGTTGTTGCTGTTGCTGTTGTCGTTGTCGTTGTCATTGTCATTGTCATTGCCGTTGCCGTTGCCGTGGCCGTGGCCGTTGCCGCTGCCGGTGCCGGTGCCGTTGCCGTTGCCGTCGTTGTCGTGGTCGTGGTCGTGGTCGTGGCCGTGGTCGTGGTCGTGGTCGCGGTCGCGGTCGCGGTCGCGGTCACGGTCGTGGTCGCGGTCGCGGTCGTGGTTGTTGTTGTTGTTGTTGTTGTTGTTGTTGTTGTTGTTGTTGTTGTTGTTGTTGTTGTTGTTGTTGATGTTGTTGTTGTTGTTGCTGTTGTTGTTGTTGTTGCTGTTGTTGTTGTTGTTGCTGGTGGTGGTGGTGGTGTTGTTTTTGTTGATGGGAATGCGCTACAATTGGTAATGGTATTAATTCTGCCTTTGAACCTTTCTTTCCTTCTGCTTTGCCTTTGCCACCACCTTCAGGTTCTTCTCCATCACTGTCATCATCCATCATAGAAAACATAGCTGATGCACTGTTCAAAAAATTTTTGAACTTGGGAAAGCTGCCCAAACACCACACCATAGAATCTTCCAAATCCACAAAATGCTTCATTTGGAAATCCAACTCGCTCTTCAAGTAGTATCAAACAAAAGGTTCTTCACATTCTCGGGCTACCCGCAAAGTAACCACCCGCACCCTCGAGAATCAAGAGTTGTCTCAACCTCTCCAATTCCTTGTGCTTGGATTCCTCTGGTACCACGGGATAACCATGAACTGCGCCATGGTTGTCAAGATTGAATGTTCATGGTCATTTACGCACCTTACCAGGACCTCTGAGTTCCCTCCTATTTCTGCTACTTCTGGATTCTGTGTAGATTCAGACGGTAGTCCTCGTTCCGGTGCTTCTTCATCCTCTTCTGACTCCTCTACATGGTGATGATAACTCATCCACTCATCTGGCTTCACATAGTGGAGCATGTAAATACCTCCTTCTACGCTCAGTCTCAGTCTCATTCTGCCTCTGCATCTTCCACTGCTGTAGCTTCTTCTCCTCCTTCTTCACAAGCCAGCATATAGTCCACGTTGACATACTCATTGATGTAGCTCCACCAGGTTCTCCGTCTTGGCCATCTCCTGGTTCTTGAGCTCGTCCACCTTGTACTCCTTGTAGTCCAACCAAGTCCAAGACTGCTCTCTTCATTGCTTTCTTTCGTACATGTTCCTCACAACGTACTCGTCAGGAACTTCCACCTTCCCGACTCCATTCGCCATGCCTAAAAGACTCATCAGGTGTTGCCTTCTGTTGTGACTTAGTGGTTTTGCGTTACTATCTGCGGGGTTGTTCTTTGTCCCAACCTTGCTTATGAAAACCAACGGTTGTCTCACCGTACTTTGCAACCACAAGTACCTAATGTCTAAGTGTTTGAACCTTCCACATCCTCTGCACACCATCAACGCTTTGGCACTTAAACTGTCAACATAAAGCGTGGTTGGCACCTTGTCATTGCTTCTCCTATCCTCACCTTTCACGCAAAGCTTCACCAAGCTCGTCACCTTTATTGTTTCTGCCACCGAACTCGACGCTGCAAGTAGTTCTGCCTCGCACGCACTGAGCGCAACACTCATTTCCCGTTTGCAACTGCTCAACATTAGGTTTCCTCCAACGAAAACACATGTAGAAGTTGTTGACTTCCTCGAAACACATCCTGCCCACTTGCAATCTGAAAACACTTCTACCATAACTTCTGATGATCTCTCTCTATTCCTAATCTCGTCCTCAACTGGCCCTCGATCTGCTGCAACTGCCCCTTGGTCATTTTCCTCAAAACAAACTCCGTACTCTTCTGTACCTTTCAGGAACAACACTAGGTGCTTTGAATTGGTTGGCTGCGCACTGTACGACGAAAGTGTTCTCACAGCCTGCTGTCTGTCAGAACCTGATTCCTTTCCGAGCTTCTCGTTGCTCTTGTCTAATTCGTCATCGAAAACCCTCATGTTGCTGTTGTGCGGCACCTGCTTTGTTCTTCTTGTGTCCACGTTGAACATCTCAACCAGCTTTGGAATGTAGCTCCTGGGTCCTGTTGGTTCTAACTACAACTCCACCTCGTTGGCTTCATACAAAACGGATTCTCTTCTTCAGGTCAGACATTTCACCACCTGTTTCCACACTCACTATCTCACTGGACTTCACCACAAACTTCTTTGAAAATTCCTGCGCGAACGACTCCACATCCGCATGGTCTCCGTGTGCTAGAACATCATCTACGTGTATTGTCAGGTAGATTGCTTTTGTTGAGTGTCTCATCAAAGCGAGCATTCCTTCGTAAAATTCAAACTGAAATACTCGTACCACCCCAACGCGGCGTTACGCTGCCCGGGTAGGCACTTCAGTAGCCTCCACTAGCTAGGTGACTTGGGGTTCACTTCTTTCACCCATTGGCGTCTCTACCACAACAAATTCTTTTACGTCTAGCACCACTGTCCATAGCTCTGCGTCACACAGAAGCTAATCAAGACTTTCATTGCCGATAGGGTAGACGTTGGCAAAAAACGTCTCTTCATCCGTTGCTGCATTTTGCCACCAATTTGCACCTTCTTGTCCATTTTCCTTCTCTGTGTCTCCAGTCGTACACAGATGTTGCGTCCAACTCCAATGCTCCTTCCAACACTCCTAGTTGCTTCAGAATTGCTGCTTCTTGGTCAAGCCTCTGCAGCACCTCTGTTGTAACTTCTGGCGGTCCGTCTGCCTCATTCTCGGCGTCCTCATGTTGACCTCGTCTTTCTCTACAAGTCAAACTCCTCGTATAGTTGAAGTTCTCTTCCTCATCGTCCACGTACATATCCACTCCGGCTTAGCTTCCAACCTGTCTGATATTTCCTGCAGACGTAGGACTTCCACTTAGTGCATCAGAACTTCTGCCTGCTTTTGTCACATGCTCTTCCTCAAGTTGAGCTTCTGCTGCGTTCTTCTTCCTGTAGTTCTGCAATCTTGGTAATTTCAACTCTGCTCCTATACCTTCTTCCAAGGTATGCCTCTGTGTCGCCATGTCAACTTCCTCTCCTGGTCTCTTTTCTCCAGCGCCCCTGCCTTGCTTTGGCCTCTCATCTTCCGTTGGGGGATCGGACGGTGCCTCGTCCTGAGTTCCGGGCTGCTCCTGTTCTTCATCTTGCTGACCGTTGCCTCCTTCATCCCCATCACTTTTGTCATCGTTATCATCGTTGGGGTCGTCATCCTCGTCATCTCTCCTGTTCTGTAAGTAAGGTAATGACGTAGGCGGTAACGATGGTGCTGTCGTTGCTCTGGTGTGTGTGTGTGTGTGTCCCAACCTTCAAAAGTTGTTCTGGGCTTGCCTCAAGGTTCTGCAGTAGTTCTACATGAAAGTCTTCACCAACCTGCCTTAGTGCTCCCGTCCTCACAATCCTTTCACTGTCTGTAGCTATCACACTTTGGTCTGATCGTCCTTTGTCAACCAGACTCCTTCCACCCATCTTGGCTTGTACTTCGACACAGTACCAACCAGTCCGCAAACTGTAGAACCAAATCCACAGACTCCTCCAACATATGGCCTGCCATACAAACATTGGTATGGAGTCATTCCAAGAGTGATTCCTCACCGTCCGTATGGTTCTCTCTGCAATAGCTGTCCTTCCTTTGTAAAAGGCTTTGTTGCACTGGCTGGTTGTTTCCAACTTTGACTTCTCGCGAATCACCTTCTCGTGTTCAACTCCTCTGCTCAACAACGGCTCGTTGTCACACACAATCTCAACCTTCTCAAAGTATCCTAGCAATCCTAAGAACGCTGCAATTGCCTCTGCTACTGCTGCTCCACTCTTTCTTCTCATGGGCACTGCCTGGCAAAATCTAGTCCAGACATCAACCAACAACACCACTGCATTGTGATTCACTCCAAACATCACCGTAGGAAAAAACTCTCTGCTGAACTGTCTCGACGTTCGTCCTTCTCTGTCTGTCGCCCTTGGCTGTGCAAGACACCCAATGTGCACACCATGCATGATAGGGGATGCGCGTTAGCTTGTGCAACCTCCTCTCTCATTCTGACGGCTGTTTTGGTAGTTCTTGCTCTCGCGGTAAAACTTCTCCTCGATGGTACTCCTGGTGCTCCTCAGCAGCAATCTCCACAGCTCTTCTCCTCAAAGCTGTCTTGTGCTCTGCTACGATTCTCTCATACAGCCTCACTTTGGATCCTCCGTGGTTTGCTTCCAGGACTTCACATTCTTTCCTGTCTCTGGAATTGCTTCTCCTTCTTCGCGTCGAATTGCTTCTCCCCAAAGTTGTTCAGGTGCTAGTTGTTCAGGCCCAGGATTGTCAAGTTGCAAGTCTGGCCCAAGTACTGCATCTGCTAGGGGTTGATCACCAAAAATATCAGCTAGTTCACCATGCCTACCGGAGTTTGCCAAGGGCTCAACATCCTCGGCTCTGCACTCCTCAATGGGTCCTCCTGAGTCATCCTTCTCGATGTAGTTTTGTGAAAGTTCAATCAACTCCCACTCATGGTTTTGTGCACCCAGTCATCTCCTCAATGTTGCACTCGTCCCACACCTTTCTGCCATCTTCGTAGTCTCCTCCTCTGTACTTCTTTTAGACCTCGCCATCATTTTATACCATGCCATTGTCCACAAACATCTGCGCCAAAGTTTTCCTTCATGGCCGCTAGTACTCTCACCTCCAAGTCTTCTTCTTCAAGAACTTCTCCTTGTAAGCTTTCATTCACGGATCTTATACCCATCCATTGCTAGGAAATCCTTTGTAGTAGGCTGGCACTTCTACACTTCGTTCTGGTGACTGTAGCGCAAGCTGTTCACCATGTCCTCCTCGATGAACCAATGACCATCCTGTTTTGTGTAGCTGTCCAAGACTCAATAGGCAACGTGTAACTTCTCCAACAACAAACTGTTGCTTCAAGACAATTTCGTCACCATTCAACGTTGTAACCACCAATTCTGTTCCTCTTGTACCATAGGTCTTCAAAGGTGTACCTTCACAATTCCTCAGTCTGTGCTTGCAGGCTGAGATATTGTCAGATGCAAAGGCTTTAGGCAAAACATTGGCATCTGATTCACTGTCCAAGAAAACAGGATCTACCTGGTTTGACATTCTCACTGTCAACTATTCTACATTTTCCTGGTCTCTTCAACCTCAATCATAGAGCTCGAAGTGGTTGGCGTCGATGGGTGTACCATCATCACTGACTTCACCTTCTAACCATTCATAGAACAGACCTGTAACCATAGTGACACTGCCTGCTCCAGGAATTGGTCCAAGGTGAAAACTCTCCTCACTGTAGAACTTGATGATGTAGTTCTTCCACGGTATGTAGTCTGCGTAGTTTGAATTCCAGGTGTACTCTGTCTAAAGTATTCTGTTGACCTTGTCCTTGACTCTGCACTTGCTGGTGGTTGAACAGGGCTGTTGTTGTTGGCCTCCGAATTGCTGCTCTTGCTCCACTTGGTTCACTCCTCCATGCCAGTTTCGACCTCTGGGACAATCTCTGCTGAAGCGATTGGGATCACCACAGTTGAAACATCCTGCTTTGTTCTTTCCTTCGGGCTTTCCTCCTTTGTGTCCTGTATCTTTTCTTTTACCTTTACTCTTTCCTTTGCCCTTTCCTTTCTTACCTCCTCCTTTGAATCCACGTCCACGTCCTTTTCCACGTCCTCGGTCAAAACTCCAAAAATTGTTCCACCAACCTGCTCCACAACCTTATCCTTTTCCTTTCCCTTCTCATAGTCACCTTTTCCTCCTCTACCATCTCCTTTGATTCTGTCCACTTCCATAGGAACTGCATCAGTCGAATGGTCAGCTGTCAACGCCTCCATGATCTGCGGTTGGGAATATCGTCTGGTGACTCTTTCATAGCTAAGCATAGCTTCTCTCACGTCTGCACACGAGCTATCCTCTCGTAGTGAAAGCTGCGAATGATCTCGTATCTTTGTTGGTGCACACCTCAACAGCGTGGCTGTCATGAGATCTTTGGGGTAGGTCTGTGAGCTTGAAGTTTCATAGGCCTGTACCAACTGTTGAAATTGTGGGATTGGTTCCATCATCGGCTGCTTGCTGTTGAAGTTGGGATATTGACTCAGCGCCGCCTGGGCCAATGACAACGACCTCTGCTTGGTACTGGGTAGGAACTCTCGTAACAAGAACCAAACTACCACATCGTCCTCGTAAACGACGACAAAGTTGCAAAGAATTTCCTAGTCACTCCTTGCTGCTCCTCACTGTAAGTCGACATCACTGGCTGCCTTGTTAGCTTCTCCACCTTCTCCAGTAAGTCACTGTACTTCTCATCCACAAAACCCATCCACGTCTCAAAGCCTGTCTTCCACCAAAGAAAATCTAGTGGGTTTTCTCCGCTAGAAGTTCTGGGCTCTTCAACACTTTGCTTGCTGTCTCCAATCGTCCACTGGTACTACTCCTAGAAGCTTGCAACCTATCACTTGCTTGAGATGCTGCTGGCCCTGCTCTTTTTGCTTCCCCCGTCATCTCTGCAATCCTCTCCATGAACACTTGCTGGTCCATGCATCTCGCACGACTCACCATAGCCACAAACATCACCGCTCGAAGATGTTCCTTCTCTCTATCCAATCTGCTGCTGTTCCTCTGGCTGCTGACCAAGCACACGCTTCTCACAAGCTGCACTCCTATAGCAACCTTCTTCACCATCCATTGTACTTGAGCTGCTTCCATTGAAACCTCCAGCTCCTCGTCCTCTCTCAATAGCACTGCCATCAGCATGCATATCGTCAACAGGATCTTCATTGAGCTTTGTACCGGTAGCTCAATCTTCACCTGCTCATTCAACTTCTTCCATCCATGAAGAATCTTGCCTCAGAGCTCTTCTTTCTCACCAAGGGCAACGCAGTTAGGTTCTTACCAACTTCTTCTCCTTCAGCTGATAGGGCAACGCAGTCCAGCTTCCATCGACTTCAGCCTGATAGGGCAACGCAGTCAGGTTTTCATCCTTCTTCTTCTCATTGGGCTCCTCCTTCACGTAGTTGTGCATTTTGACCTCCTTGTAGTACTCGTACTCGACCTTGATGATGTTGTTCTTGTGGGACTTCACGTTGTAAACCTCCATCAACTCGTAGCCGTAGATCACCGCATCCTTGTCCACCATGGGCCTGCTCAGGGCCAGAACTGCTCCAACCATCACCACAAAGACCATATCGGCACAGCACAGCATGGTCGAGGGGCAATGGCTCTTGGAAGCGCTGGATTGGGTCAAGTCCCCCTGCATCTCACCAAGATCAAAGGAATTGACAAATCGCAGCAGTCGCCTTTTTCACTTCTTCACCTAAGCCACTGGTGCACGCAGTATGTAATCTTATACATGCTACATAGGGGTCATGAGTCCATTCACTCAAGTCTGACACTTTTCGACCGCGCCATAGCCCAAGTGGGCACGGAAGGATGGAGCGTTTTCTTTCAAGCGCACAGCTGTGTGGAGATGACTTCTTCTACTTCTACAGTGTTGATGATGTTTCTGTGCTCAAGAGGCTATTGCCTTGCATGCCAAAAACTCGCTGCGGCTAGCCCTACGGCAGAATAGAATGTCACCGCTACAATTCAGTGGTAGCGGAGCATAGTTGCTCTTAATGGAACTCGAGAAGGCCATCAAAGAAGTGTATGAATCACAAATCATATACAATGAGGCAAAGGCAACTTTGTGGAAGGCCCGCTTACAAAGGTCACAACAAAGATACCGCAGAGTATGACAGAAAGAGCTCCTGGTTCGCATACAAAGGTGCCATAACAAGATTGGCGTGATATCACACAGCTTCAAGCAGAGAAATGGGGCCCGGTTGGGCCTGGCTCAGAAAAAGGGCTTCTTGAGCGAGAACAACTGAGACTGCCAAACAGAGCCGGCATAGATTACTTCAAAAGGACATCGAGACTCGACCACAGTTTGCCAAAGGAGTTCAAAAAGTGTTTCTGAACCGATGGATGAGATTCATGAAGAACAATCGCGGACATGAATTGATGAAGTGGATGAAAAAAAATCAGTTGGACACCAGAGGGTTGGCTGACTCAACCACCAATCATGAATGAAGTTCAAGCAGCGAGAGCAGACATCAGAAACAGCAGGTAGCGTTGGCGGCAGCTGATGATCAATAATGGAAGCATGGAACAATTAGTCTTCCAAGAAGCTTCATCTTAATGGTAATGAACAAGGATTTCCTTTGACACCAAATCTGATCACTTTTCATATCAACTCCTGATGTGACTGAAGATCGGAATCACGACCCACAGAAACAAGAAAATGGATAAATATCGACTCGAGAATAGTTCATTGAGGCATTCTGCACTGTGAGAACGGCAGTGGACAATCCACTACTGAATCCATCAGGATCGGGTGGACGAAGAGACTTCAGATCTTGAAGGAAACTTTGGCTGGAGACGAAGAGGATGAAGCAGAAGGAGTCCTCCATGCCTTGCACCAGAGGAGACTTCAAGCAAAAGAACAAGAAAAGGAAAAAACCAAAGGAAGAAGGGGACGAAGGTTCCTCCGACCTAGAACAAAGTAAAAGGAAAGCAATTGCCTTGATGGCAGCTGCGTTGCCAGTGAAGAACGGCAAGAATATGACCAATGGTATGATGTCTCTCAGCCAAACGAAGAAGAGCCAGCACGGCAATCCCAAGCACTGGATGAATGGCAAGAAGAATACGATGATAGACGACGAGAACGGATATTACCAAGGAAAAGGAAGGAAAGGAAAGAGCAAAACGAAAAGGAAGGGTTAAGAAAGGCCAGGATGGAAAGAGTCAAGGTGATGGAATAAAGGGAGAGGCAAGCAATGAAAATCCATGACCTCTCAATCAAGTGGTCAAAGAGCATGCAGATGAGAAATCTAGGATTTCAGTGATTTCAATTTGAGTTTTTGCCCACGAAGTCATTTCTTTAGATGTTCCAGACTTAGAATCTGGAAACATGAACTCAGGATGTCAAAGAGCATTCATTTAGTCCCAAAGACGACCAGCACCATAGCCACATAGCAGAGGGCGATACAAACATCGCCCCAAAGACCAGCATTCAACCAAACCTCGCCCTATATCAAGAAGCCCTGCCCTTCTTCAAGCACCCCCCTTCTTGTGAGATCATGGAATGGATAAGGACACTTGCAGGACGAATTGACAGAGACAAAGAGAACGATAAGTGGTAACCAAAACCGTTGCAAAAAAAACTAGCAAGCAGAGACTCTTTGGCATTAAGGACATCTTGATTGAGTAATTTGTATGAAAATGTTTTTGCTGATTCATGCAATACACTATCTCCAGTCTCACTCTAAGCCCGCGACACGGACTCCCTTCAACTTCGTCGAAACGAAACTTTTCATGCAACCAAGCTTTGCCACAGCCATCTCCCATGGCATACTCTTCAGGGGGACAAGTGCACTCGCCGCGCCAATACCTGTCCATCAATGTCCCCCTGGCTTTGAAGTCTTTGCAGCTTCGCATGCTCGAACGAGCTGCTTCGGCAACAACCAATGTCGCCAACATCTGGATCCTCGGGTGCGATCCAAATTGTTGCAGCCGTTGCCGTTACCCTTCAACACACACAAACAAAATCAGTAGGATCGAGGAGTACACGCGAAGCCCTTCCAAAAGCACCACTTTCACACATCTTAATTGGCAGGAATTGGGAGACGTGAAACCCCAAGAACATGTCAATTTTTTCCGAGTTTGCCTTGCCAATGTTGCAAAAAATCTTAATTCACGTAGAAAAGATCAAAACATGTCAAAATCCATTGATCGAGCATTGATAGGGTTTCCTAACGGTTTTTTACCATCATACCAATGTAATCAAAATAATCAAAGTATATAATATGAGGGAAGCATTTCTGAAATGAGCTCAGTTGAGCAGAGAAAACTTAGATTCTGAGAATCGACGGGAATTCGTATTCAGCTGAGCGGCACCGCATTTCGAAAAATGCTCGCCATGCTGATATGGCACAGCAGGTGCGAATGAAATCAGAACACAACGTCCGCTACCGGAGACAGAAATGGCTTGGTGCAAAAAGTCTTTTCATTCTGATCATGGTACATGTATGATGAAATTTAAAAAGGACAGAGATGCACACTAAGCCTTTCGGAAGACAAGTTAAAAGAACAAATACGGCTGTTGACACGCTTCCCTCCAAATCTTTTCATGTCAATGTGGCAAGTCTTTGGCTGGCCTGATCGGTGGCCAGATTCGCAAGACCTTTGGGCCGTTCGGCAGCGAATGGAGAAAAGTCCTACACCATACGGACACAACAGTCTCGTATCCTATTCTCTGGCTGATGGTGAATTCACATATTTCACCTACCTCCGATTTCCTGAGAAATCATATTTTGGAAGGAATCTCTGGAATCAACTATTTGGGGGGTGATGTCATAATCTGCTTCACGCAGCTACTATTCGAAACTAAAAAATTATCATCACACGCAGGAGGGTCGGAACCTGGATGTCTTTCGGGTTTCCGCTCCAACAAACACAAACTCGGCGCACCAGCTTTTTCAAGTTGGGAAATATATCTCAAAAAAAAGCATGTTCCCAACGTTGGATGGTTCAGGAATGCGGAGTACAGAACCTTTGTACTCAAAACGAACTGTTGTTTATCATTTGAATGAAACACCTATCCACTGGTTCTTCCTGCAAAACAACACCCCGCGAAATCCAAGGAATGCACACAAAAATCGATTGAAGTCGAACACCTGAAATGCCTGTGCAACAAGGAAACATTCAAAATGGACAAAGCAACAAAAGACAAGAACCTTTCTAACGAATATTTTGTTGCAGTCATGACCATTGCCTTGTTGATCAGGTTTTTTGCGGGGGTGTTTCCCCGGGAAGGTGGTCAAGAGTAAACTATGTCGGAACTTGCTATGGGTATTTTGAGCCTTTTTAAAGCTAAAACAACGTTTTTGAAACTGAGTTTGAGTGGGCTCTAGCACTTTGACATGTCAAAAGTGTTCCCAATAAATATGGTCCAGTTAAAACAAAATTTGCCGTTGGCTCTCTCGCGAAACTGAGACTCACCGGCTGAAAGTGCCATTGAAATAAGGGAGCTTTCAACAACGGATTCGCACCACCACGGCAGATCACATTCAAATAATCACATTAGCAGGTTTTGGGACTGCCAGGAACCCTGGAAATTCGAAGAGATTTGCGATTTAGCCGGTATTAATATATGTGAGTATACAGTATACGTATATATGTTTATATGCATATATATATATATATATACATATATGGATACATCTGATGCATAGGTTATATCCTCAGTCCAGTTCACTTGTTGAATTTAAGGTCTTCGACAACCACTAAAAAGACACCCGCTCTCACCCAACGGTTTTACGTAGGAGCCTTACATCTCAGGCCCTGTGTCCTCCAAGACGGGTTCCAGCATATCCTGGGAGGAGTGAAAATGGCTAGCCATCAACTCTGTCCCGAGCCTCAACATCACTTCAAGTCACTAAAATATGAAAAAAAATGCTAATCGAACTACCATTTGATTCTGGTGATTTCGAGGCCAAAAAAACCCAACAGCTCCAGTTGGTTGCATTACTGTTCAGATAAATTTGTACATGCCCACATACATCGAACCGCCCATCAGCACCTTCGGTTCCAGCGCAGGCAAGGCCGAGTTCTGCAGAAAAGTTGGTGGATGTGGGGACCATGAGTCGGTGAAATTTCCTGAAAAAGGTCTTATGAGAGTCTGTTATTCTCATCCTTATATCATGGATATTTACCCTTCCCTCAACCCCCAAAACAAGTTTCGGGAGGCCTATTGAGTTGAGTATCTTTAAAACTATGATATGTTTTTTGTCTTCTAAAAATCTATGATATATGAAATATCAAATATCATATATCATCATTATTAAGATGTAAGGATGAGAATTATGGTTTGTCTTCTAAACAATAAAATTTCCATTTTCTAATTACTCATTCCCAGAGTGTCCCCTCAAAAGTTCCCGAATTGCTACCCCACCTGTCTCTAAGTTCAGCACTGCCGGATCGTCAAGGTTCCAACCTCTGCGGTTTGATAATTTTTTCACCGCCGAAATGTTAGGTTTTGCTGCATAAACACACCATTGAAGACAAGGAATTATATTAGAAACACCTGCAACAGTCAACAAACCAAAATCAGAGGTATTGAGTATTGCATATTCGCAACTCAAAAATCAGAAGGATTCAATGTTCGAGTGAAAAGCGTGTCTCAATCCTCCTCTAACTTTTCAAATCATAGATCACCATAGATCAAGCATTCCATGACCACATCCTTGAAGCATCTCCATCCCTCAACCAATCCCTTTCACCATCCAGCGAAGTCATCAGTTGTAAAGGAAGACATTGTAATCACTGAAGAATATCTTGTCATTCTAGGTTGGAATGCATTTCGAAAAATGTTTCCAACTTCAACTACAACTTCACCAAACAACTTCACCAAACCATAAACCTCCAACTGAAGTTGGTTCATTTCAACAAATTCAAAACTCCATTTCCGGCATTTCCAAATACAAAAAAACTTGGCTCCCCAACCTTGTCACGCCAACTTTACCCGCTAACCTCTGAGGAGGACATACTCTCACCTCTCTCAGGGGGAAAATCACATCCGATGCGGGATCTTTGACATGACATCCCACAAGTTGAGGAAAAGGCCCTGAAAAACAGGCCCTTTATGAAAGACTATGGGACTAAATCAATCTTGTGAAAATTCCACATTGCTTCAGAGATGCCAAAACAAATCCTTCCTAAACTGCTGCCGCAGGTTTTGGTGTATGTTTCGAAGATGCACTACAGTTTTGAAATTATCATATCTTATCGGCGAGAAAATCCTGCAAACTCCCTGTAGTTAAATTTTTCAATCTTCTGGTGCTTGATTTTGAGAGGAAACCACTGGCCTTGTACACCATCCATATGGCATGATACACAGTTAATGACCAACACAGTTTTTGGGAGATGACAGCCCAATCTGAGAATCTGACTGTTCCCACCTTATCCGTTGCGCATCCTACCCGCAAACCATGACTGCCAGCATATCAATTCCAGAATTTGATCTATCAAAGCGGGTGGCTCTCAGTGAGGTATGTGGGCTCAATCGAGGGTTTCTCCAATTTAGAGTTTACCCTATGAATTGTTGGTTTGAATTGGAAATATTCTGGGATGCAAACAAGAGAAAAATCGTGACTCCACCTACACCGGAGCTCAACGACTGATATCTTGTTCTGTTTGAGCCAAGTTCAGGAAACCCATGGTGTCTCCACATCATGCCTTGCAACATGTTGATGGTTTACGGTGAACCACAAGAACATAGAAATTTCCAGAACCTCAAGCTTCGTGGTTAAGCCAAATGGAGAATAAAAGCCACCAGTTCTCTATGCAATGATTTCCATCTCAAGTCACATGCTTGCTGGGCGAAGTGCCACGAGTCTTGATGGCAACATCCATGCATTTTCTTCTGTCGATCTCTGCTTCTGTGGTTTTGGTTTGTACTACTAGTACGCCATGGACTGATGCGGCAGACACAAAGAACCATACCATGGAATCAACAAAGGATCCAACACTTTGAACATATGTGAAAACATCAGTAAGCTGAGCTCATCATCGCAATCAATCCACCATGCACAAGACTGTCATGCTAAGCTCTGGGAATCAAAAGTTTCAAAAACAAAACGTTGAAAAGTGAGGTTCAAAATCATTCACACTTAGCCATTTGATTCCCTCCGAAATAGAGCATTTAAAATTTCTTCCAGCGACTGCAAGGGGCGTACCACACCTCCTGCAGCATCTTCTGGTAAGAAACACAAGCTGCACGGCT
This sequence comes from Breviolum minutum Mf 1.05b.01, assembly GCA_000507305.1. Classification (NCBI taxonomy): domain Eukaryota; class Dinophyceae; order Suessiales; family Symbiodiniaceae; genus Breviolum; species Breviolum minutum. Next base: position 11,202 of record DF243761.1, on the reverse strand, counting down.
TTTGCTGCAGCAATGGCACTCACACTTAGCCAACCATCAAACGCAGAACTCAGATCTGCATGGGAACTCGGCACGCTTTGCACGTCAACCGCAGGTCAAAGTCCGCGTGGGAGGGAGATCGGAAGAATTTTGCAAGTATACGATTGATGAAACAGTCAAGACACTATCTGAGTTGCTGACCTCTTTAGACGCTGCTTAGCTCATCTGACTCATCTGACAAGGGTACGAGTGCAAACCAAATGTTGGAAATCATTGTTTCAATTTTCAACCCGTAAAGTTCCACTATTTCCAGTCCATGTTATTGAGGCTCCTAGCGACTTGAAACACGAACCCACTGCCTTCATCCACTTCAGGATCATCGTTGCTCGCAGCAGGAGGCAGTCCAGAACCAGGCTGAGCTATCTCGATGAAGGCCTTCAGATTCATTCAGCTCACTTTTGTCCCGCATGTGGAAGGTGCCACGAAAAAGACGTGGAAACTGCAGTTTTCTTACGTGAAGCTTCATCAAAATTGCAACTGCACACATAAAACTAAGACACCAACGTCAATGAGACCCATCTCATCCATAGACTCGATATACTTGCTGTGCTGGGCACACCCTCCACTTTCGAAGTACTGAGCTAAGCGTGCGATCTGATCCTTGTCAGCCTCCCGACCAAAAGCAATGGAATAAAAATCCCACCATTGGTCATTACCGAAAGCAGCTCCGAAGTCTGTGAGCGCTCGATCGAGATGTCCTTCTCCACTGTTGTTCTGACCATCGGACATGAAAACAACTGTCACCGGCTGAAAAGAAAAGTCAAAGTCAGAAACGAAATCACCTGCACATTGGAAAGCAACTGCAAAATTGGTTCTGCCCCCGCAGTGGGCGGGATCCCGCAGAACCTCAAGGCGAGAAGACAAGAACTCTTCTCCTTCGCAATCCTTCACTTCAACTTCCGCAGAGTCTGCAAATAGAACTACAGAGACTCTGCACAAGCTTGGCAGCTTGCCCACTGCTTTCATGAGAGACCACCAAGGCTGTCCTGCCATGGAACCTGACGAATCGAGAATCAGCACAAAGTGTCGTTGCACGCTCAAAGTGCTTTGCTCTCCATATTCTGTGAAAATGGTCTCATATTTCTTGCAGAAATACGGCCCAACGACCTTCCATGTGACCTGGGCCTTTGCTTCAAAATCACGGCGGTCTGGGTCTGACTCGGAGAAGTCCCACTCGGGGTGCTCTTTTTTGAAATCTGCCCAGGACAGAGGTCTCCGCCCAGGTTCCACGAGCATCGCTTCGTCCTGCCAAAACACAAAACCAGGCAGGTTTAAGCGCAAGGAGCAAAAACGAAACCTAGATGGATCCAAACACTAATATACACTATAACCACACTAACAATCAGAAAACGGAAGCAAAACAATGCTACATGTTAGCGATTGTTCTGAAGTTTGGGTTCCTTCATCTCCGTACACATCAGAGTAGATGCCATTGTCTCTGTACGTTTGTTGCCTCTTGACCAGAGAACGCACCTCCCTGTGACGCCACGCGGATAATGCCCACAACAATAATGCTGCGTGTGCATGGGATCTGGATTCGCACACAGTCGCCCACAGCAGGGGCACTGAACATGACAAGGAATCAGCTTATCCTGCAGTTTTCTGTGCTCTTCCTGAAGAATATCTTGGATTTCAGATTTGACCATCTTTTCCAAGCCCTCCTTCTTACGCTCCAGCTCATCCACCGCGGCTACCACAAAATGATGTAAGTTGCTCACCCGATCAATGTTTGATTCCTGCTATCATGGTGTCTGGGACCCCTTATTAAGACAAGCAGTACTGCAGTTGGAAGGTACTATCGGCACTTGTCTTGCTGGCAAACACAAACACTTGCCTATCTAATTCTAAATTCAAACTTTCTGCTATGAAACTTGTACCTTTTCACCCGCTGCTCCTGAAGGAGACACTTCTTCAAAAACCCGAGCTCCTCAGACTCATCGGGCAATGGAGCACCAGTGCACGGCAATAGGTCGGAAATCTTCACCGCCCAATCATCATCTTCACACTCTTGAAGTTGGCCATCTTGACAAACACGCCACTTGGAAGGAAGCTCACCCTCAGTGGTCAGAAACGTGATGATCCATTTGGCAAGCGCCTGCTTCAAGACGATCTCAGTCTCGTTCACATCATCTGAGAAGTCCTTTGCATCGAACAACTGTGAAATTCCTACTTTTTCCACTTGCAGCTCTGGATTATCACGAAGCTGCTTGAGTGGTTGAAGTAGAAAGTTCACACATTTTGCAAATTTATCTGTCGGGTCTTGTGTCAATTCTTTGCATTTCTCTGAATTCACACCAAGCCTTTTGTTGAACCTCTGCGTCAGCATGTTCTTCAGCACCTTCTGAGGGTCTTCTATGTATTCTATCAACTGACTTTTTTGCTGCTCATTCAAATCTTCCCTGCCCAACAATCCATCGCGGTCTTGTTCGATGCTCTCTCTCGAAAAGCTGGAAGTTTCATGCCGCGCAACTTCAGACTCTATAGCTGCGGCAGCTGGCAAAGAGAGGACATCACGCTGACAAAGATCCCAGATTCTATCCATCGAACTCTTGGCCATCTCAGCATCCGCTTCTGGGCTCTGCAGTACCTGGGAACAGAAGTACTTGCGCTGTTTCTCCTTCTCTGACTTGAACTCCTCAATCGGTTTCATTTGTTCCTCCCAAACAGCTTTGCTCATGAGGCGCCAAGTCTCTATGATGGCCACTGTGATCATCTCCCCACGACCTTCAAGGGACAACTCCTGATCAAAACCTTTCAGCCTTTCATCCACTTCCGCTGCGATGGCCACAAGGTCATCATGAATCTTGCGCATGATGCTGAAATTTGGCTGTTGCCGTCTGTGAGGTTCAACCAAGCTTCTCTTGACCGCATCTACAACCTGATCTTGAACTTTCTTCCAGTTCTCTGAGTCAAAGGGTTCATGTGGGGCTTGGGGCAGAGAAACCCCCAAAATCTCTGGGACCTGCGGACCATCCTTTCCTTCAAAAAGATCTTTGGACCAGCTTTTCAGACTCTTTTGTTCAGCCACATCCTCTATCTTCCTTGGCTCCCGAGTCCGAACCAAATTGGCAAAGCCCTTCAAGTGGAAGCCTCCCTCCTCATTCTGAGCACGGTCCCAAACCTCTGACGATTTCTGCTTGTACTGCTCCGGAAAGTACTGATGAATGCCATCAAAGAGCTGACGTTCGAGTTGTTGACGATCAAATTTTGACTCCATGTCCTTGATGATCTTCTGCCACAAGAGATCAAAGTGCTGGTTGGCCGCCTCTTCTGTTCCAACTGTTCCATTGCGAAGCAACTCTCGAATCTCTGCATTGAGCTTTTCATCCCCTTGAGAACGAGCACGTCCTAACATTTGAGCACAAGAAGTCGTCATGAGATGACGTGAGTGTCTGCTGAAGATAATGAATCTTTTCATGTTTTTGCCCAGAACAATTTCACTCAAGACAAGACAGGTACTGAGGGTCTGGCGGACAAGCCAAGCCTGCGACGTTTGGCGAGCGTCACGGAGCCAAAACGCAAGCTCAGTGTCAAGCCAAGAAGAAAGCAGCCGAAGCATGTCTTCCTTGACCTTTGCATCGCACCTGTTTGGGGCTAGAGAGAACAGCCAAGAATATTGAACGGAAAAATTGCAAAATCTGAAATGCTTCATAATTGAGGACAGGTTGTCATAGTTAGAGAAAGTCATCGCAGGAGAATGCTTGCGTCTAGTAACCCCAGCCTCCTCGTCATCTGCTTTCGGAGTCGTTCTTCTAGATCTCCCACCTCTTCTTGGAAGGCTCTTTGAGTTCGCATGGAAGCTTCATCCAAGGCACCTTGTTGTTTGCAATCTTCCCAAATAGATGTTCTGATTTTTCTGTGTTTCTCCTTCGCTCGCTCATCCCAAAAAATCTTCTGCATCTGCCTGTTGATCCAATCTTGCGTTTGCTTCTTCTGGTTGTGCTGCTTGATATCCGAATAACTCGTGAGGCTGGGGAAAGTTTGGATGGTTTGGAAGATGTCCAAAGACATCTCAAGCCACCCTTCGGCGTTGTCAAACTCCCGCTGTGTCTGACCCTTGCGAAAAGCACGTACCGTTTGAGCAGTGAGATTTGCACATGTCCGACTAAATTCTTCGGCTGGATTCAGGCGGGTGAATTGCGACGGTTCCGCATTGGTGACAAAATTGGACTCTGCATACATATTGGGCACCACAGCAATGGAAGGATCACCAAGTTTCAGAACATCTCGCAATGATTCCAACTCGTTGCTGTCAAAGACCTCTTTAAGTTCATCAAACATCTTCTGAAATGCTTCATGATGATGCTGAGGGTTTTGATCTGCCTCTTGGTTCATGATCCACCGAATGCTTGGCTGCGGAACCTTGTTGATTTTGAGCTCTTGCCAGGCATGCACACCAACTTGAATCAACCTCTTCAGCCTTGGTGCATTTTACAATGGCGGCTTGGCTACCAATTTTCACATGCTGTTAAAAAAGCATTGAAAAAAAAAACAGATCTTTGCACCAACAAAACATTGGCCACCAAAAACAGGAATGATAAATTTTAGATAACAGCCATCTGCAGCTGCAGAACGGTTCAGTCATATTGCCCTTGATGGTGATATCAATGTGGTTGGAAGCTGCCAGAATGAAGAGCATCATGATCCGGTCAAATTCCTCGTTGCCCTTCTCAACTGACTGTAAGCCTTCAGTGTCAAGGATCAACATCACCACATCATCAGTCACCTGGAAACTTCCATAGATACCTCGAGTACATCGACCAGCCGAAACACCAAAACGACTGCCATAGCGGTAGTTGCTCAAAGTCGATTTGCCCGAACTTTGAGGCCCAACGGTGCTGCAGACTTCCAAGGGCCTCTCGCCTACACGCTCCTTCAGATAGTCGCAATTGAAGATATCTTTAAGAAATTTGTGGGGAAAGTGCATGAAGTCACCGTCAAGGATCTCGAATGGCATGCCTTTCCAAACAAGCTCAGCATACGCGTTGATGATGCTGTCCTTGCCATCCAACTTTTCACTATGAGAGATTAGCTGAATGACTTCCTTATGTAAAGAAGCCATCGCACGCTGTACGTCGACGTCATGCTTCCCACGGTGGACAAACTCATCAAACATGAACTTATATAACCTCGATCGGTTCCACTGCGTCAAGTCCGAAACAGTCAGAAACTTCAAAAAAAAAGCTCCAAGAATGAAGAAAAGTTCATGCCACACAAGTCGGATATGATCAAGAATCAAGAATACTATCTTCCAACTGAGTCAAGTACATTTCCAAGTTTGCCTCATTATCGTTGGAAGTAAGGACCTTCACGAACTCCTTCGCAAGATCGCTTGGCAGAACACTCTTCTGGATCTTTAGCAGCCTTTGGCCTTCAATCAAGGTGGACATGCTGCGCTGCGATTGGAATGGGTGGAAACAAATGGGTGGGAGAACCTTCCATCCATCAAGGTACCAGGAGGATCGCCAGGAAGCAACAAATAATCTTTACCATTTGAAAGCGAAAACTAAAACCATCTGCTTTTTTCATCATACCAATCATGCAGAAAATATAAACACAAAGCTCGGCGTTGAGCTACGGCGGTAAGCTCCCGACGATTGACTTTCAAGTCTTGCGCTTGGTGTCTCTTGTCGGCTTTCTCACTGGAATTCAAATCCGCCTCCACTGTGCAAAGCCTTGGAACACTTTGCATTTCTCAGGCGATCCAAAGAAAAACAACCCAAAACTGACAGCTCAAATGCAACTTCTCTTTTTGGGGCTCCCAGCTCATTGTATTGCTGCATCATAGGAAAACTCTCATGAAGAAGGCGTTGATCATCACATTCAAAGATCTCAGCACATTTTCTGGCAATGCTTCGTAAGTCACTCCACATCGCCGGCTCGGGCACATCCATCGCTGTCAGCAGCTTGCTCACTTGAAGCACTGCCTCGGCCTCGGGCCTCGGCACATCAAAGTTGAAAAATACATGACTAGGGAACCACCGGGGATGACGAGAATGCATAGGAATACACCAAGATACCCGAAGCTTTCAATCTACGACATTAACTTACCCAAACTCTGAGTACAAGACTTAGTGGAGAGATCTGTGTGGCGGTGTTTGGCAAGCTCTTTGTACATGTACTGCCGCATCTGAACCAAAGGTTGATCCGTTTTTCCCGCCTTCTCCAGTTCTGCAGATGGAACCCGCAGACGATGAACCTGACACTTTTTCACGATAACTAACGTGTTAACTTGGTTGAACTGTCAACAGGGCTGAAATATCGCCATGCAAAAAACTCCCCCGCCTTCTCATGGAAAAGCGGTACAGCATCTTCTTGCTCCACCACTTTGCAAACATCATCCCAAATCACAAGAAAAACAAGCTTGCACTGGGAATGGGACGCAATCTCGTTCACAAATTTCGGAACATCAATTTCACGCGATCTCAAGTCTTTGGTGCAAATGTGAAGCATCACAAACTGACATGTAGAAGCCAAAGCTCTAGTTGTCTCAAGACTTCCTGCCCCATGCATGTCAATGACTGCGAATTGTCGGCAATTCGGCGGCTTCATATCTTCATCAAATTGGATCTGGGCAAAGGGATGGGAAGGCGAACCTCTTTGTCCTCCATCCGTTTCGAAATCTGTGTGGAAGAGGCCATCCAGTAATTTAGAAACTCCTTTCACTTTGCCATTCAGTTTGAAGCTGCCAAGGGCAGGAACTTCCCGCATAGTCCACAAAAGCTCCAGGCAACATCGTGGAGAAGGCCATCCCGTCATCAAGGGTACGGGTTGATGTTTCATTTGTTCACGGATCAAATGCCTTTTCACTCCATCATCTGACACACTCAGTAACCAAAGGAACAACAACCCAGAGGACAAAACAAATGGAGTCGACTTGCCATCTCTCTTTTGCAAAGCTTGGATGGCCGGATTGCCCTGGAGCTTGGCTACAAAACATGTCCAAGGATAGCCCACTTTCGACATGTGGCAAAGGCACAAAGCCAACCTCTCCCAAGATTTTTCAGAACCATCGAAAGAATCGCAAAGATCGTCTTGGTCAATCACATCCAGCTTTCTGTAGTCGTCAAAATTGGTCATCGGCGATTCATGCTCACGCTTCGGGTAAGGACGTGTCATGAGAGCTTGGGTCTTGACTGTCTTGACTTTCCGTGAAGGAAGGTGAAGGATCGGCGACATCCGGCGCAGCGGCTTCACAAGCGTGACCGCCGCCAGCATCAAGAAACCCATGCCGCTCCACACGGCAAGCTTCGCAGCAAACAACATGCAAATCACTTGCTGCATCTTCTGCCTGCGCTCCTGGACCATGAGCACAAGTCTGTCCTACCACTTTACGATTTTGAAATGTCATCCAACATGGCCTAAGAATCTGCCAACAACTTGTCCTGCCCACGGAAGAATGTGACCAATTGGTGGCTTTTGTCCTGGAAACGTTGCGACACCCAGCATCCACTTTCCATCTGCCCGGGAAACTGTAAACCAAGAAGAAGACTAATTCCCAAAGTTGCACAAACAATCCAATTCCAGGCGTTTCTAAATCCATGTAAATCCATCGCACAACATGACGTGTACACTGTACAAGTCCACTCTTCCACGGAACCAAGAAAAGTGTCATGCAACTCCTGCCCCCAAAGCACCACTTTCTGGAAAAACGTTGACATGAGGATGGCCAGCTTCCCCTCAAACAGCGGAAGCGGCCGACATGGACAACGCTGTGCTATCAGCTGCCCTCCACCTGGAAGATGATGAAGGGAACAAAAAGGCCAATGGAGGCGAGGAAGACTGAAACAACCTCAAGAAAGCTGCAATTATTGAGACTTGTCCCAGAATCTCTGAGGAAATCCCAAAACAAAAAATGAATGCTTCCCCGTTGGAGACGTGGCAACGCAAAAACCCATGTGTCATGTGCCAAATGTGTTGTGAAGCACTTCAACAAATCATGAAGACCTCTCTTCAAACGAGGAAAAAAACATTCCGAACGTCTGCGGCAAAAACGGCGCACTCAAAACCCACCGGATGGTCAAGTAGCCATCCAAATCGAAAGCCTTCGTCGTCGTGGCACGATTGCCACCGCATCTTGCGAAAGGCGCGGCGTGCGCCTTTGAGGAAGAGCCAAACGCGGGGCAAGGGAACATCGCGCCTGCCAGCATTTACCAAACTCAGGCGTTCCGAGAAGCTTTCGAAAGAATTTGGAACAGCAAATTCGAAAGGAAACTCGGCAAATTTTTGCAACAAAATGAAGTCACAACATCTTCCGCCCTTCCACCCCGATTCTCCCAGAAAAAACACCTCAAAACGTCAACAACAAAAAACGGCAAAAAACAACACGACTCGCCCAACACCTTGGTCAGAGGCATGTGCACGGAGGTGGAACGAATGGAGATCATCATTCCTACCCAGATGACCCATTGTGGAGAAACTCTGACAACATTTCTGTCACAACTCGCCCAAAATGTCGATGGAAAAGTCACAAACACCGAGCTTCCCACGTCACAAGTTCAACCCGAGGAAGAATCGAGATCCAACGGTTTTGGGGGGAGCGAATGCTGCGAGCCCAAAACTGTTCGAGCTCAAAAAGTGGCACTAAAAATACCCTGCAAGTACTTCCACGATCAAGTCCGCCGAGTGATACGGATCAAAATCACCCTGCAAGGAGCCACTTTCCACATCAATTCCCTGAATAGTTGAGCAAACAATACCGTTTACCTGGCTTACCTGATGGAGTAGGGAAAGGTTTTCAATTCCTTCAAAATCAACCGGCCACAGCCACACAAATAGGAATGAATCACCCAAGAAGCTTCTAGGTGCACATATTATTGCCATCTAAATCAGCATGTACAAAGGTTTATGGTTTACACTGTTTCCATAAATATTTCATTAAAAAAATGTCCGCTCAGAAACTTTGTCATCTCTCTGCAGAGCTTGCATTCCATCAATACCTAGTCACTAAAGAAAACAAAGCGCGAAAATGATGCTTGGTATTAGGAATTAACAAAAAAAGCTGCCGGGATGCGCTACAATTAAACTGGCAAAAACAATCTCACAGTTTTCCTCTCACCCATCAACAAAAAGTCTGCTAAAAAACCCGCCAGGTCCAAGGATGGTATGTCTGTTGAGAAGCACCACCACTCTTCCAGGCTGCACACAGTGATGACACTAAATTGCATCGGAAAAAACCAAGAACCAAATGATTCAAAGTGAAGTAAACATTGAAGAAACCAACACATGCAGAAAAACACCAAACAAAGAAGCCAAATCAACACGGACAAATAACCAAACAAGTATACAAACCTAAGTCTAGAAATGCAAATTCACGCACACAAACAAAACACTGGAACAGGGACTTGCGGTCATGCCTATATTGACTACAAAATCGGACAGTGAAGTTGTTGTGGGACCAATTGAAAAACTCCACCAATGGATTGCATACCTCTGGCGTTCGGTAAGTCATATTCAAAAGCTGTTGGAAAGCATCAGTATCAGAATGGTAAACTAAATCAGGGAATTCGGACACTAAAAGTCTGAGAAGAATGAGTCAATAACGTTTACAGTAGACAAACAAGGCTATCCCCCATTGTTGCCTGGAGCAAAAAAAACAACCAAAAGTCTGCATCTCACTCAACTCAGGCATGTTCGACCCCATTTAACATGTTTTTCACAAACCATGCAAGAACAAACATTGCAAAACCTGCTTCTTTGAATTTTTGATCCTTGATCAAATTCCGGACCAATTTTTGATGAGCGACTTTCAAGATCAAAGCGACCTTCAAGGTGAAGTTTGATGAAATTTGTTCCATTATTGCAAATTAAAAAAACCTTGCGATTTTTTGTGAAGGTGTTTCACTAAAAATATGTCAGCAACCACCATATATTGCACGTTTTACCACTAAAATGTTTGAACCATGTTGATATCATCCAAACAAACTGCATGCAGGCACGTAGATGTTATCAAACCACCATGATCACACATATCCAACCTCGGTCACGAGTTTCGCATACTGAAGCAGCACACCCAACTTACAACCACCACAACCACAACAACAAACAAAAACAAATAGCAAATACAACTACCACTACGAATACGAATACCGACACAAATACCTTTTCGAAATACAAATACAAACACAAATACATCACATCTACATCCACAATCTACCAGTACATCTACATCTACATCTACATCACAATCATTACCATCAGCGGTTGAATTGGCACTACCATTGCCGCTATCAGTCTCAGTGCCAAAAAAAACGGTGGCCCTCGCACCTGCATTTGCATTTGCACTATCAATGTGAGTAATTCTCGGTGGTGACGCAAATGTTGCAAAGTTACCATGGTTTAAAGATCATTAGCCCAACGATTGAAATTTGAAGGGTCGGAACTTGCTCGGAGTTGCCTAAAAACAAAGGAAAAGGATGGAAAAAAACCATGCGAATTTAAACGGATTCTAAACGGTTTACCACTGAAAATTGTGATGCTTGGGAAAGGATCCTTTTCTTTTGGGGTCCTCGGCTGATTTTCAGGAGCGAATAATTGGTTTGCTGAGGGCAAAGTCGAATTTTTTGGAGTGCTGGATTGGAGAAGGTGTTGAGTGTTGCAATGTAAACCGATAACACCCCGCATATATGCATTTTTCACTGTAATGTGACAAGTGTTCCTGATGACCAAATATTAGGAGGAGGCATCTGCGCAAGGGTGTGACACGGGGTGGTTGCTACTAATTATAAATCCGGCTATAGCGGGGTTATAAACCCTATACACAGAGATGTATGCTAACATTACAATCTGAAACAAAAAAATCAAAAAATGTAGAACAAATGGAAACACGAAAAACAAAGATTTCATTTATTGCTACGCGAATGACAAAATAATAAACAATCCAACAAATCACAAATTCTGCAAAACCAAAAATCAAGAATGCGACCCAATGCATTTAAAAATGTAACACGTGAAATTACGATTAAACAAAAATTTTGCAGTTCGAATGTTTTTTCTGGCACACTCAAAACTATTCCCTGTATCAACGACTACGGTTGCAAACTAAGACCGGACATGCAAAAAAAAAAATGCAAATCAGCATTCCAGATCCATCTTACAGAGGACCACACATGGGGGACGGATACATCAAGTGCTTTGGATGAGGCCGAATGAGAAAATAATTTT
>DF243760.1:0-35036 GCA_000507305.1 Breviolum minutum Mf 1.05b.01 | reverse complement strand
CCTATGCAAACACAAACCTATGCAAACACCATCTGGACACTGCAGATGCAAAGCGACCCAAACACCATCTAGACACGAGCCGAAAACCGCCCAAACCGCAAACCAAAAAACTGTTTCACGTTACCTTTGGAATCCCCACAAACAATCTTTGGAGCCACAGAGCACATGCCCAGCCTATGCAAACACCATGTAGACACTGCAGATGCAAAAAGACCCAAACACCGTGCCCAAACTCCCAAAACGTCCAAACTTCTAGGCGCGCTCCCCCTTTGCGAGGGGGTCGGCGGATATACACAGTTGGATGTTTGTGGAAAAGAGGACTCTCTTTCGGAAGTGTCCAAGGGGTGTCCTGTTTTTTTCGACATGGCGACAAAGTACAGCCAAAACAGACAGCGGTCGACAGCCAGGTTTGGCTCAGAGTGGAAAGGTGAGAGGATTCATGGAACAATGGAAGGATCAACTCAAGCTACAATTGGTCATTGAAAAACCAGAGTTGATTTCCAAGGAACAAAATTATCCTTGCAAGACATCAACAGATCAACGTGTGAAATTCCGTTGGAATGAAACTGAAAAATAGAGCTCTGACCTTCCCACGATTTCTTAGGGTGGTTGTCCACCCCCCAAAAAATGGATGTCATGTTGCCGCAGTTCCAGAGGTTCCACCAAAAAACATCGTTGGTAAAAAAATAAGACGTTTCGGTTTCAGGGAGTCCAAGTAGTGCCAAGGTCTGAAGGGTTGGCGTGTTTTGTTCCTGCATAACAAACGGTGGCGGCATTTTTCACGGTGGAACCCGCGCTTGGCCGTGGCCACACATGGTGGAATGCCAACCACTTGGCGCTCCAAAAGCAAGAGCAATTCGAGGTGTTTCGGTGGTCGGAGGGTTGTTGAGTGACTGGGACTTGGACAATGGGTTGGCACCTCGAAATTGGGTATGAAGATGGTGGGTGGTATCAAGAAAAAAATTGAGCATTCTTAAATTAGAGAAAAAATGTGAAGTCATTTTTTTTTGAAAACTTTTCAACTTTCTTATTACGGCCCTTGTGAAGTGTTTGGTTATGAAGCTTGGGCAACAAAAACCGTTTGGACCTTCAAAGATGTTTTTTTTTGACTTCTGTGGAAGCCTGACCGACATGGGGGGTTGGAAGCTTCCTCAAACACCAGGCCTGTACAGAATCTGGAGGGTGGTGCCCGGAGTCTCAGCGGAATGGTTGAGATGACTTCGGGGGGAGTGATTTGCTCCGTGGAGTCATTTGCCGTTTTGGGTATTTCCAAAAATAGTGGGTTTCCCCCCAAATCATGCATTTTAATAGGGTTTTCAATTATAAACCATCCATTTTGGGGTACCACTATTTTTGGAAACACCCTTTTCGATGTGCAGCACTTTGGGCTCAATTGCCGTTTTTCGATCCGCAGCCTCCACTGGAGACACCATTTTTTCAGCAACATGATGGTCGTGGCTATGCTTGGCATTTGGCTGGTGGCAAGTGTTGGAGCTTCAGTGTCCCAAGGGTCGTGTTATAGCTTGACGACTCATGAAGTGACTTGTGATGTGCCTGAAGCATCATGTTCCTCGCCAAATTTTTGGTATGCGCCGGGATATGTGTCGAAGAGTTCGGACTGTTGCCATTGCAAGGCATCATGTGAGAACACCTCGGATTCTTGCAACTACTACGATACTTCTTCAGGCTCTTGCTACAACATGACAACCCACGAAGTGAGCTGTGATGTTGCGCAAGCATCATGCGGTTCGCCCAATGTTTGGTATGCACCTGGCTTCGTGTCCAGCAGCTCCGGCTGCTGCCACTGCCAGCAGTCCTGTGAGAATGTGTCAGATACCTGCAACTACTATGACGTTCCAGATGCGCCGGCGTCATCTGCCACCACCACACCCCGACCTGCCTGGGGTTGTTATGATGTGTCTACGCACACCTGCAACTGTGATGTGTCGGAGGCAGAGTGTTCAGGGACTTGGACCAGATCCTGCACAGATTGTTTGGGGGATGCCATCCAGACATCAGCCGCTAGATCCAACAGCTCGCTGTTGGTCTTAGTGGCTTTGTTGGCTTGGATGTTTTTCCAGGTGGAAGCCGGCACGGGTTGTTACAATGTGGAGACCCACAGATGCGATTGCAAGGTGGATGAGGCCACCTGCCATCAACGGCAAGGCACTTGGACAGATGGATGTAACTCGTGTGATGCCAGCACCAATACACATCATCCACAGTGTGAGAAGCAATATTCCTGGGGATGTTTCAACTCGGTGTCTCACAGCTGTGAATGCACAGTGTCAGAACGAGCTTGTGATACTGCTGTGAACAAGAGTTGGACACATGAGTGCTGGTCCTGTTGTCATGGATCTGCATGGGGTTGCTATGTGCCTGGAAATGGTCCTGAATCCGGATGCCACTGTGGCATCTATGAAGGTGCTTGCAACCTCGACTTTCCGGATGCTACCTGGTCCCATCAGTGCTTCGAATGTGAGGAGGACCCACAGAACAAAGTGAATTCAGCCGAAACTGAGAATGGCAGTGGTGTGGTCATTGCTGTGGTAGTAGCAGTTTCCACCACTTTAGTCCTGGTGTGCCTGGTCACCTTGGCCATTTGCTTGGTCAGGAAGGCCAAGAAAGCGCCCCCCACCAACCAGCCCTACAACAGCCCCTCCTGGAACGCTGATGTGGTGGTCGGTGTTGCAGCCCCAGGTCAAGGTGGTCAGGGCCTTAAGCAGACAGCCTAGAAACCGGTCTGCCTGGAGATTGGAACTTGTTTAATTGCAACGTGCAGTCATCAGCCACAAGGGGGTCTCGAAAGATTTAGGAGGATAGCACGGTCTAAGAAATTTACTAGTATTACACATATGGGTGTTTCATGGTGTTTCCATTATGGCCTTGATTTTCGGGCATTTTCATGTATGATATTTATATCCCCCCTTGGAATTCCTCTAAAGAATCATGGTACCTAGGTACCGGCATAAATTGACTTTTTTTTATGCTCCACTGTGTCCCCATTGGTTCTCTAAAAAACGACTTCTGGTAGAGTTAAAACAACATATGGAAACCATTGTGATTTTTTAGACAGTGAATCTGGGTGCTTCTAAAAAATCAAGGTTTTGCACTGAAAGCATATGTGATTCTTTAGAGAGACTCCCCCAACCGATACCACCAGATACTATCAGACGTTGGTTCGCGATATTTTTTGGTGTAATCCTGATTTTTTAGAGGACATACCTGTTTGATCCTTTGATATCCTTTTTTGAGTTCATTGGTGGCCGTCTGTTTTGGCCCATGTTGTCTCTAAAAAATCAAGGCTCACTAAAAAATCACGGTCAGTTGTTTTGGTTTTTCACTTTTCAAGGCTAAAAGAGGAACTGAAAAAATCATGGTTCTCACTCAAAAATAAGTAGCATGACTCGCGGGATCATTTGCTTAAGGCCAACCTCTGTGTGTTTGACTGGAAGTTGATGTGGGATCCTAATGTCTTGGAGGTTTTTGGTGGTATGCTGGGAGGCTGGTTTTTCATGGTTTTTCAATGTTTTTTATTTATTATTATTGATATTGTGTCCGAAAAAGTTGCTTAGGTACCTTGATGTTTTTTTGAGAAATTTGGCCCTGTGGCTTTTTGGTGTGAACCTAATTCTTTAGTGCCCTTTTACCCCCGAAACCAATTGTAACTATATAAAAAACAGGGTGCCCAACCTAACCTCTCTAGTGCAAGGGGTGATATATTTATGCTTTTATTCTTGGAAATCCACATGTATTTTCCCATGGTGTGCGGATGACGCATTGTGCAACCACTGTGAAGTGCTTCCCGGCAGCTTACGTTGTTTTTTTGAAGCTGCAATTTTGGCTACCGCCCCAACCATTCTGCCAAGGATGTCCTCACTTGCATTAGAATAATGGGGTTTTTCTTATTCCGTTTGAATTATCATTTTTAGGTTTGTTGAAACGCCGTGGTTGGAAGGGAGTGCAAAGCCTTTGGCAGTTCCGGTGTCGGCGGGATTTTTTTGCACTCCAGTTTGGTATTCCCTCCATGCGGAGGATTTTTTTGCACAGACTTGTAAACTTGAAGATCTTAGTGAAGATTTCAGAACTGCAGATTTGTAAATGCTCTACGGAGCAACATGTACCAGCACAGACTTGCAAATTTAAGCAGAACTGCAGCCTTGTGAATTTGTAATGGCCAGTGGCCAGGGAAATCTCCACCCGAGACTCGATGTTGTGGCCGTGGGCCAAAAAAGAAACCAGCTGCTATGCCACAGAATCTTGAATCCACCTATCGTGTCGTCAACTCATCACTGTTGTATGGGTTTGAGAATTTTCGTTTGAATCAATAAATCCGAAATTTCCCAGGCAGTAGTTGAGATGAAGGGGCGGAGTGATTCGGGGTGGAGTCATTTGCCGTTTTCGATGTGCAGCGCTTTGGGCTCAATTGCCGTTTTCGATCCGCAGCCTGAAAACACGACACCATTTTTTTTGCAACATGATGGTCGTGGCTATGCTTGGCATTTGGCTGGTGGCAAGTGTGGGAGCTTCAGTGTCCCAAGGGTCGTGTTATAGCTTGACGACTCATGAAGTGACTTGTGATGTGCCTGAAGCATCATGTTCCTCGCCAAATTTTTGGTATGCGCCGGGATATGTGTCGAAGAGTTCGGACTGTTGCCATTGCAAGGCATCATGTGAGAACACCTCGGATTCTTGCAACTACTACGATACTTCTTCAGGCTCTTGCTACAACATGACAACCCACGAAGTGAGCTGTGATGTTGCGCAAGCATCATGCGGTTCGCCCAATGTTTGGTATGCGCCTGGCTATGTGTCTAGCAGGTCCGGCTGCTGCCACTGCCAGCAGTCCTGTGAGAATGTGTCAGATACCTGCAACTACTATGATGTTCCAGATGCGCCGGCTTCATCTGCCACCACCACACCCCGACCTGCCTGGGGTTGTTATGATGTGTCTACGCACACCTGCAACTGTGATGTGTCGGAGGCAGAGTGTTCAGGGACTTGGACCAGATCCTGCACGGATTGTTTGGGGGATGCCATCCAGACATCAGCTGCTAGATCCAACAGCTCGATGTTGGTTTTAATGGCTTTGTTGGCTTGGATGTTCTTCCAGGTGGAAGCCGGCACGGGTTGTTACAATGTGGAGACCCACATCTGCGATTGCAAGGTGGATGAGGCCACCTGCCATCAACGGCAAGGCACTTGGACAGATGGATGTAACTCGTGTGATGCCAGCACCAATACACATCATCCACAGTGTGAGAAGCAATATTCCTGGGGATGTTTCAACTCGGTGTCCCACAGCTGTGAATGCACAGTGTCAGAACGAGCTTGCGATACTGCTGTGAACAAGAGTTGGACACATGAGTGCTGGTCCTGTTGTCATGGATCTGCATGGGGTTGCTATGTGCCTGGAAATGGTCCTGAATCCGGATGCCACTGTGGCATCTATGAAGGTGCTTGCAACCTCGACTTTCCGGATGCTACCTGGTCCCATCAGTGCTTCGAATGTGAGGAGGACCCACAGAACAAAGTGAATTTAACCGAAACTGAGAATGGCAGTGGTGTGGTCATCGCCGTGGTAGTAGCAGTTTCCACCACTTTAGTCCTGGTGGGGCTGGTCACCTTGGCCATTTGCTTGGTCAGGAAGGCCAAGAAAGCGCCCCCCGCCAACCAGCCCTACAACAGCCCCTCCTGGAACGCTGATGTGGTGGTCGGTTCACCTGCCCCCGGTGCAGGTGGTCAAGGCCTTAAGCAGACAGCCTAGAAACCGCTCTGCGTGGAGATTGGAATTTGTGCAGTCATCAGCCACAAGGGGATCTTGAAAGATTTGGGAGGATGATCGCAGGGTAAGAAATTTACTAGTATTACACATATGGGTGTTTCATGGCGTTTCTATTATGGCCTTGATTTTCTGGCATTTTCATTTATGATATTTATGCCTTTACTCTTGGAAATCCACATGTATGTTCCCATGGTGCGCGGATGACGCATTGTGCAACCACTGTGAAGTGCTTCTCCGCAGCTTAGGTTGTTTTTTTTTGAAGCTGCAATCGTGGCTACCGCCCCAACCATTCTGCCAAGGATGTCCTCACTTGGATAGAATAATGTTTTTTTAAATTTCGTTTGAATTGTCATTTTTAGGTTTGTTGAAACGCCGTGGTTTAGAAGGGAGTGCAAAGCCTTTGGCAGTTCCGGTGTCGGCGGGATTTTTCTACACTCCAGTTTGGTATTCCATGCGGAGGATTTTTTTGCACAGACTTGTAAACATGAAGATCTTAGTGAAGATTTCAGAACTGCAGATTTGTAAATGCTCTACGGAGCAACATGTAGCAGTACAGACTTGCAAATTTAAGCAGAACTGCAGCCTTGTGAATTTGTAATGGCCAGTGGCCAGGGAAATCTCCACCCGAGACTCGATGTTGTGGCCGTGGGCCAAAAAAGAGCCAGCTGCTATGCCAAAGAATCTTGAATCCACCTATCGTGTCAACTCATCCCTGGTGTATTTCCTGCGCCTTTGGCAATGCAGCCACTGCAGGTTGGTATAGCATCCAATAAATAAACACATGAATGTACAGATATCCAAATAGAAAACCCCCAAAAAACTCCACCCGCCTTTTCCATGCACTCAGTCCGCCGATGCGGCGGCAGGGGGCGAGGCTCGGTGATTGTGTGGAGATGTTCCATTGGGGTAGGGGATGAGAAACTACCCAGTGATATAGGGATGATACGACGTCAATATAAGGACCACCCAGGTATACTACCCAACTACCCAAGAAAACTGCTTGGGCATTATACGAAGTCAATTTTTCATGATCTCTAGAAGAACCAGCCAGGAATTCATGGCATGTCACATACGGTCCGTTTTTTGATCACCTGCTTAGTTAAAGTGAAGGTGTATATTTTTTTTCCCTAAAGATTTGACCTGGAAAACGGAAAAAGTTTGGGATCGGGTCGTTTTTGGGTGGAAACATCTTGCCCTTGAAGTCAAATCTAAAACCTGGAAGTCAAGATAACACCACCTTTTTCTTTATGGCTTAGAGTCAATAACTAGGTCGTGGTTTTTAAATAGGTTTCCCCCCAACCTTGGGGAGATGATGAAATTCAAATGGCTTGAAACAAACCACCAACTAGAGAAGATTTGAAACAACATGCGTCATGTTTTTGCATTTATCACTAAGGTGTATATCAGGGTGTGATTAGTAAGGGTGCCATCCCAAGGGGCCCCCATCATTTTCCCTATGCCTTTATTTTTGGTTGAGATTCCGAAGTTCCTGATCAACAGCTAGGCGGTGCCTGCCGATGCAAGGCCTCCCGCATCCACCATGAAGAAGGTGGCATGGCAAGGTCTTCCTAGATTTTTTCTTGTTTTTGTTTGTTGAGAATTTATGATGTATTTTTTTTGAACAACTTACTTCATGGTAGTACATCAAATCAAAGGTCTAGTCTAACTGATTTCTTGCAGGCCCTTTGTTTTATAATGATGCGGTTTGGATGCAGATTTTTCATGATTCCGGTAGAAGGAAAACGTGTGGAATCCTTATGCTGCTTTCATTTCGGAACTCAGTTTGGATGTCCATTTTGGGGTCCACGCGCTTGTCCTGTTGTAAAGTCCCGTTCCATGGGGGGTCATAGCAGTTCTTGGTGGTTGACATCTCTTGCTGATTGTATAGTTGTTGTGCATACCCTCTGGTAAACTAACAACTCAAAAATGACCCTTTTCAATAGGAGACAACGTTAAATGATATATAATCTACAAATACAAATGCTGGATTTTCCATTGCTCAGTTAGTTTTCCAGCAGCCAGCATTTCTTTTTTCAAGCAGTGAAGATGATCGAGTTGATATGTGATCACGAACACCTGCGTATAGAATTATGTTCCGGTAAATTGGCATGATACGAGCCTGATCCATTGTCCGGGGAAGGCCGGAAAAAAAAACAGACATCCTTTCCTTAATCTGCTTGGATGGTGGTTTGAAGCCGTATTTGTATTTTTTTTTGAAGATTTGCAGTCTCAAAATGCACTCCCAGCCAAAAAAAATCATGCATTTTGGTCTGGAACACTGATGAATAGTCTCCCTGAAAACTAATAGCACACGAAAATCCGTGAAAGTTGATGGTTGAAACAACGATCCTTTCCTTTTGGGTTTATCCTGCCCATTTGAAGGGCTATGTCGTTAGTTGTTGAGGGGACAGTGTAATTTTTTGTTCTGGCTTCACAAAATCAGCTAATGGTAAATTGGTGGTTTGGGGCCCGGTGGTTTGGATTCATGGGATTCCCCTTATAAAAGGGAATTGAACAATGTGGGGATAGCCCTAGACTTAGACCTTCGGATCCCAAAGCACCAAATCCAAGCCACCAATTTGGCAGGTCTTGAAGCTGACGGATCAGGAGATCCTGAACCTTTACCACTTTGCGCAGAGTGAGGTGACCGGAAAAGGGTTGGGTTGGGTTTCCAACCCAAGCATTTTTGGTGTTCCATTTTTTAGATTTCCAAGATTTTCGGGGGAACAAAAACATCTGGGAAGATTTAAGTTGAAGCAATGGACCCCAAACTGAAATATCTCAGCAGTTGATGTGGGTAGTTTTTTTCGAAGAAAAGCCGGATTTCACTAGGGAAGAGCAGGATACCGTCTGGTAAACTAAGATAGCTGGAATATCCCAATTTTCAATAGGAAATACATCGACTCGTTCGGGGGTCCATTTTCTACCAGCTTTCGTGACGAACTATGACTATGATCAACTACTGTCAAGCTCGGATTGAGCTCAACCAAAACTAGGGGAACAGTGATGCCAATTGCTCCTAAAACCTTTCAAACGGACCCAGCAAATTACAACCCCGCGTCCATGGGGTTGTTTGATCCTGGAACAATATACGTTACACACCTCCCCCCTCCCCATGTGGCCAAAAAAAGTGAAAGGAACCAGTGCAAGCCTGGAGGTGATTTTTGTAGCACAAAAATCATCCACTGCCAACAGTATTTTCCATTCATTTATCAGGTTTTTTCATGATCCCTAATTACCACCTGGTTGCAAGAACCATGAAAAAAAACATGTTTTCTTTCATTTCAAAAAAAAAACGCCCGAGGCATCAAAGAGGAAAAACCTCACCGACCCCCTGAATTTTGACAAACCAATTCACATCTTCCGGGTCCTAACCCCTCCAAACAAAAGTCAAACAAAAAATCATTAACTGTACTGTACTCCCCCGGAAAAATTAACATAGAACCTGAAAATGATGGTTTGAGAAGATGATTTTCCTTCCAAAAAAAGGGTGATTTGTAGGTTCCAGCCGTTAATCCTTCCGGAGTTTTACAACCCGTTGTTTTTTATTCAACCCCTTTGCTTTTTTTTTGGGGGGGTCACTCCCCACCCCACCTTTTTTATTGGGTAGGGTGGTTGGGGTGGGGGTGGTAATTCTCTCTCGAAAGGCGGCCAAAGAGGCCGATTGGCGTGGCATTCCTTCGGCGCCCGAGGTGTGGCGGAAAGGGGAAAAGCCTGGAAAAACCACCGGAGCTTTTCCAAGCTGCTGACGTGTTTTTTTGTTTTTTTCGGGGGGTGGTGTAGTTTAGAAAGATTGCAGTGAGTGGGAAGTTTCAAGATCAAACAATTGTGGAGATGTTTTTTTTTTGAACATATTCTTTTTAAAGCAGGTTGAATCGAAACCACCAAGTAGTTGATGTTTTTTGTTCGGTTTTTGGATGAGAAGTGGACTGAAAGGTTCATTAAATTTACATGAGTTTGTCCTTTGCATTTTGCCAGAAGGGATGAGTGTCGTTACTTTTTGACAATCCCAAAGGTATCCATGAATTTGCAGTACTTTGCAGAACCCCCTTCATTTCAAATGTAAGGTCTTGCCGCCAATGTGGCACGTACATTGTACATGTCTTGTTGTTCTCCGTGATGTTTGTTTCAAGAAGTAGCTTTATATTTTCAATCTCAGTCACTGGTTAGTTGGTGGTTGGCCGCTTGGTGGTTTTTCCAATATCAACATCCCCAAATCATGTCAGCCTCCCAATCAAACAGGCAGCTTTTTTTACCAACTTACGATATAACAAGTCAGCAATTTTGGGTAAGCCAAATAATCAACCAACGGATGATTTTTCGGAAACGATTAAGATGGGGATAAAGGGCAACATGTATCACTCAGCTGCACATAATATACAGGGTTATTCAAGCTTACCCGATCATCTTACCATACTGTTGATGGTTCAGAAATCCAAAACAACCACCTGGGATGTATAAAAGCTCATTAATATTGGGATTAACTACCAACCTCAACTATTGAACGCCGGATTTCTGAAGCATCAACCGTGATAAAGATATGTGGGATATTTACCATATCAACCGGGATTTTTTCCAACAAATCATATCCATATCAACCAAATCAACCAAATCAACCATATCAACCATATCAACCATAGCAACCAAATCAACCATATCAACCAAATCATGGGGATATTTACTGTACTAATTAATATCAACCAGGTTTTTCTGTAACCATCCAACCAGATTGAAGTATCGCTTCCCTGTCTTAACGGCCGACCCAACTCGTGAGGCGCAAAAGGACTGTCGCGACTTCTCCGAGCTGCTGCGCTCGGAGTTGGACTCGAGGCATTGGCAATGGGTTTTTTCTAGTGGGAAAGGGGGCTGGGGCTGGGGGGTAATAGGGGAACAAGATGATTACATAAGAATGATATGTAATGATTATGATAATTAAACATAACACCTTTTGATGAAGAGGTGATTTTTGAAGGATGTGTGTTGTTTTTTCCTGCCCTATATCCCCATATTGGATGGGGGAGGTTGTGTGGAGTGTTGGAATGTATGGGTTGTTCACTAGAAGGAATCCTGGAAGACTCTGGGAGCATGGGAGATTGAGGATGTCAACATATTTCATACAGATTTTTTCACAGAATTCATGCTCGTAAAATTGAAGCAATATAAAAGCACCAGCTAGAAAAGACCATCCTATCTCAGAGGCACTTGTACCAGTCGATACTAAATGAAATGCATGTGCTGTGTATTCCAAACATCAATCTTTCGGGCCCAAGAATATTGAGCCACAGTCAAGTGGCTTCTGAAAGATTTCACAATATTGAGTTCTCATCGATTTGCACTCTTCAAACTCACTTATTCCTCAGATAGCGATAGCTATAGGGTTCTTACTCTCAATAGGGGGGGAAGGCGACGAACCACTTTAGCGGATTGGACGTGGCACCAGGGTGCCATTGCAGGTTGCAGCGGACGTGGTGCCATTGCTGGGTGCCAGACCAACTTTGGGGGAGAGGACGTGGTGCCATTGCTGAATGCCATTGTAGTGTGCTGTGGTTGAGGGAGGGAAGGGTGACGGCCAACTGGGAGGAGAGGACGTGGTGCCATTGCTGAATGCCATTGTAGTGTGCTGTGGTTGAGGGAGGGAAGGGTGACGGCCAACTTTGGGGGAGAGGACGTGGTGCCATTGCTGGGTGTCATTGCAGGGTGCCATTCTAGTGTGCTATGGTTGGGGGGCGGACGACCAACTTTGGGGGAGTGGACGTGGTGGTGCCATTGTAATGTGCTATGCTGGGGGGAGGGGAGGGTAACGACCAACTTTGGGGGAGTGGACGTGGTGCCATTGCTGAGTGCCATTGCAGGGTGCCAATCTCTGTTTCATATCTTCCTCTCTATATTCAGGGCCACCAACTTCACCCAGACACCCAAGAAAACAGCAATGAATTTTGTCTTGAGCTTCTTGCAGACGTTACACTGTTTTCTACATTGATAACATTTTTTTTTTGCTATCTGGGGTCTATGCTGGTATATTTGTTTTGCCTGGAAGAGTAGTCTCTGATGTTTCAGAAATTTTGGTCTTTTTTTGGATGGAAAGTTGTCACTTCTTTTTTTTGTCCCGTCTGAATGTGGTGGTTTTGTTGCCAGGAAAATTGCAGAGGATGAGGATATGATGAGTGAGAATGATTTCCTGTATATAGACTATTTATACATATATATATATATATACACACAAAATAGCTCTATATTGTATATAGGTGGTGATTTTCTTCTCCACTTGTTTATTGTCAACCCGGATCTTGGGGGAGAGGAGATCCAATAGATTATATACAACATCAGCAGATTGAAGCTACCACTTGTAGTAATCGTGGTCGGCTATTCATGTCCATTGAAAATCCGTGCAAACAAGCACCGAACAATGCAAGTCACCTTTTGAAAAAATCTCTTGAATGAGTGCTGACCAATTTTCCCAACATCAGTGTGGCATTTTACTTTGATTTTGCAAATGACCATAGAGGATACAACCCAAATGATAACAATCTGTAGGTTTCACCGCGATAAAACACCCAACTGATTACAATGGGGGTATCATTTTTGGATAAACCACACATCACTCCCTTGGTGCTTTGGTTCGCGCCGCATTGCAGGGGACCTAGACCAGTTGGAACACGGTCTGAGGCACTTTGCGGGGGTTTTGGTTGGAAGACGATGCGGCTTCCTCTTGGGGTCCCTTTGGTAACTTTTCGGGGGAAAACTCGCTGTTAAACTCCAGGAGGGTGTTCGAGGTTGAAATTTTTCACATCGAATCCTCCGACTTTTTTTGGCCAGATTTGAAAGGAAATACCTTTTTCCAACTTCATCATTTCTTTGGTATCATCGGAAACATTTCCGGGGTGTGTGTCTGGTCGAATGTCAAAAAGTGTGTTTCTTGATATGATGTTTTTTTTTGTCTTTTTGTAAACTTCTTCAGAGTTCAGCTGACATTTCTTTTTTTCAATGATTTTGACATTGCAATGTTTACCGTTTACTGGAGATACACAGTGAACTTCACAGTTCTTGGGTCCTGGGTCCAATGATTCAGATACCAATCTCAGGGCCATCCCTGCGGATATCCCCCCCGCCAAGTTAGAAGCTTTGCACGTCCAGCCCCCGACTTGATTTATCGTTATGATGCCAAAAAATCAACATCCGGGAAAAGCAAGAAACATCAGGACTTTTTTCTGGGTATGTTTGATTGCTTCTTGCCAAGCAGTAGCCAGCACATGTACCGAAAATGGTTTAGCATACCCATAGAAGAAAATTAATTCCTCCAATCGGTCACGAACAGTCAATCCATCCACAAAAGAGGTCACTTGGCTAGTAAGCAAAGTGATCCTTCAAATTTTTGTACACTGCTTGAGCCTATAAAATGAACAACCAACATCCATTCAAGGAGGTTTTGTATATGATATATGGAACTCCCCGTGATATACCTGTCATCTACCACTGTGAGTCACCTTTGTTTTCCACCAGCATCGCCCACGTGAGGCGGGACGAACAGGTGCCTGTTGTCAGTGGGGACGCCCACAAACATTGGCTTCCAGTATGGATGACGGAAAGTCCAGATCTATAGATCCCATTTTCCACACCAATGAGCTGTTGAAGGGTTACACCCCTGAAGTTTAACATGGAACCTGAAAAATGACGGTTGGAAGATTACTTTCCTTTTGGGATGGCTTATTTTCAGGGGCTATGTTAAACTTCCAGGGAGTAGATACCTTTTTTGTGATTCGTTTGCAAAAGGACCCGGGGGTAGTTTTTTGTTGGGCCAATTCCTTCCAAGCGAGTTGTGGGAAAAGAACATTTTTGGAGGAAAAAATCTCTCTGCAGAGATAACAACCAAAAAATCCAACGCAACGCGAAAATCTCACCTGGTCTTAGGCAACTGGCCTGGGAGACCAAGGGGGTCGGAAGGTTGGGATATGGCAAGCTGCAAGTTGGGATCATGCGGAAGAATTCGTAAGAAAGCGGGAAATGGAAGGTGGACGTATCCAAGACATTTCGTTTATGAATATGTATTTATATATGTACATTTTTGGTATACACGAGGCCAAAGAAACTTTGGTTTAATGGTCTCTCCGAAAGTACCATTCTTTTAGTCAGTCAAAGTTTATGATCAACAATTCCGAGGCACTATGCTTTTGATAAACATGACTTACAGGTACGTATGTATTATATGAACTTTCTGTAGAATAAAGAAAATTTTGACGCTTTGTGATTCATACATGCGATGTTTTCCTATGATGCGTATGTATTATATACATACATATTTTTGTATATCATTAGGCCATTGTACACTTGTTACATTGCTAAAGGGTACATAGATATTGGATTCAAATCAGTGTATGCTTCAAAAATTAAGGCTGCGATGGAGCATTTGACCGAAGCTGTGAGCAAGGCGCACGTTTCAAAGGTCAAATGGTGGTGAAAAACAACCACGAGTCTATGGAAAAGATGATTCTGTTTGGGCTGGCCTTGAGAAATGTAATGCATATATTATTGTTACAAGATTTATGATGTTGATTGTTCAGAAATCCTGCTAACAACCTGCTTTACACATCATATACATTTTTATATGTACATATTACATATACATACTTTAGCACGACATTCGTACATACCTGCATACATATTACCCAATGGATGAAACATGTAATATTCTCCATATCAACTGTTGCTAGCCAAGAAGCCTGAAAGTTATCTCGTTCGTACTATCACACACCTATCCGCAAGTGAACATCTTCGCGACATGATTTTCCGATAAAAATGAGCAATGCCAACCAAGAAAAGATTGCAATGTGGTAGTTTTGGGGTGATTTCTTGATATAACACCCTAGCTGTTTAAAACATTTACAACTCTATAGTTTTTTTGTTTGGCAAAACTCGTCGTTTCTTGGTATGAACTCCATGACCTGAATCGTTTTCACACACCACATGAGTCTTGATTGTAAGTCTTGACAGTCATCACGACTGGAGTTATTTACAGTCGTTCATCCAAGTCGCAAGGGCCCCAACAAAAGCCATGAATAGCTGAACAGCTGAATATCCAACATGGCTACGAGTTGTTTTTCTTTTGATATTCGGTAGGTCATACAAGCCAAATACATTCGGTATGTTTGATTTTCATGTATATGTTTCATGTAAGGTTTATTGGCTTCCATACCCCAGATGGTCTAAATATTTACCTACATTTGCATACATGTACCATAAAAGATGAAGCAACTGTAGGTAAATATACCATACATTCCTGTTGATACTTCCAAAATTTCCAAATTTCACCACCAAATTCAAAAGGATGTATTCATAACACCCCAAAACCCAACGTTTTCAATCCATGGGGATTTCAAGGCCTACCGGTTCCCTTCAAGGGGTTGTTGGACCAAGGCGAGCTGTGCTTCCTGCAGCGGTGAGACGGCGACAGCGGAGCTGACACCCCGTTTTCGCGACCGGCACCGTGACACGACGGCCACGGCCACGGGGCCAACGTCTGTTCCGCCGTATTTGGATCCCAACTTGTCGGTGCAATGGTCCTTGGATGGGGAGGTGACTCCCCTTTGAAGTTTGGAAAGTCGCATACATTTTTCTGCATCACTACACTGTACATTGTCTTGGAATGGGACTCCCATGGAAGCGGCAAGTTTGCGTTTTTTCTTTTAAAGTCGTGACCAAATGTGACCTGTTGTTTGTGCCCGACAACAAAAAACATCAACAGAAAGGAGATGTATATATAGATGTTTGGTGACGTTTAAAAACATGTGGAACAAAAACATATTTTTTTGGACCTTGCTTATTTACATCATATATATTTAATGATTGGCATTGTGGAATTTGGGACATCAAATGGAACCCAGGCCTTTTTAAAGATCAACCACCAAACAATTGGGATTAAAAAAGGGGGACTGCCGGAACTAGCTGTGAGCTCCACGTGCAAAACCCTACACCTTTTTTTTGGGGAGGGGATAGGGAAGCACATATCAACCTTAAAGGTCCCCCTTGATGTTATCAGTTCAACCCAAAAAAGGCATTGTTAAGGAAGTTGAATCGATCCAAGGATTGAATTCAGATGTCACTTTTTGAAAGGTGCGTAGCATTTGAAAATTTTCAATGTTTTTTTTTTGGGGGGGGGGAGGGGGTTACTGAACCCGGTAAAACTGACATAAGCTGGGCTGGAAAATTTTGGACCCGGGATTGAGTCGATGCCACCATCGGCCTTGAGACCCATCAAACCCATTCTTTCCCAATTCGTGAAGATCCGGAACCAATCCCAATTGAAACCATCATTACTTTCGGATATCTTTAGAATCCATGGATGGTATATGTGTACCTACATTTACTATAAACATGAACCAAATGCAAGTAAATATACCAAATACATGAATGTGACTTGGGTTTTCAAACGGATGGCATTTTAGGGAGTTGCTAGTGTAAAGGAACAGGAGATAACACGAGAATCATTCGATGCGTGCTCAACGCTTCCATGGGTCTCACCCGAAAATCCGTGGGACCCCGGCACCAAGACGGTGCCGAAGCAGTGGAAAATCCTCATGGACAGAAAAAATAGCGTAGCCACATGGTAACCCAAAAGTGACCCCGGCCAAAATTATACATCAAATGTGGAAAGTCATGAAACGCCAATCAGACTGTTCCTCACCAACTTTTTGGGGATTGCCATTATTTAATAATATGAAATCAATGCCGTTCAAGCTTTTTGTTTCAGGGTTCTTTGGCTGAGTAAACCATCCTTGGAGCTATATATCAATTGTGTTTAATCTTCTTACTCTTTTTTTGGGTGTTGCAGATGGTATTTTGTAAAGAATGGACCACTTTCCCTGATGACGAAGAAGCTTTGAGCGCCTAACAAATGTTACCACTCAGCACTTTGTGGCAAAAGCAAGTTCGAACTCAACCTCAATATCTGAAAAACACATGCTTGGCCGGTTTGCAACATGGGAAAAATCACAGGTGTCTTCAGGTTGGCAGAGATGGGACGCCCAACCAAAAGCTTGGAAGACCTGTAATGTGAAACGGAAAATCTTCTTCAGTTTGGCAAATAAGATGTTGTCTTGAGATTCAAAAAACCCCAAGGAAATCGTCTCATCTCGGGATTTTGCAGTTGGGTTGGTGCACCAACCATGGCATCATCCAACCATTCTGCATCATCACCTGGAAGGCGACGACCTCTGGACCTTTGGTCAAGCTCATGCCGTGCTACGCCATGCCCTTGGGGCCAAAGAAGGCCGTTTTTGCCGTTTTTTGGGGTGAAATCCACGTCCATCCTGGATGATGGCGGGGGGGGAGGATGAGGGGCAGGAAAAAGATGGAAGTGGTTTGAATAGTTGCGGAATAGATGTCTTGAAGGTTGGCATGGAATTGTTCGGGCCAAACGTTTTTTTTTAAAGCCACAAAGTGACATGCTGCAACTGGCCGGTCCCCGGCCCCACCACCACCCCTTTAAAAAAAATCACCAACAAAACAAAACCAATGGAAATCCAACAAAAAAAAGGGATCCAATTCTCCAAGTCCACCAGATAATATCCTTGCCTCGTTTTGTGTGAACTTTTTTTTTCGCGACCTCCCAAGGGGGGTGAAGGTTGGTGACCCCACCTTCGACCCACGAAACTTTGGGAATTTCACCAGGCGATGCACGACATGTGGCACAAGTCGTGGAGGTGTGCTCTGGAGTGGGGGGATCCACCACCCACGATGCCAGTGAAAACAATAATCTGTTCATTTTTAGTAGGGAATCCCTATAAATCTTCACGGGCTCCACTGTTAGTGGGCCGGGGATAACCCCCAAGTGAGACTTTTTCGTTTTCTGTCAGTTTGACGCAAGTGGTTTCTTGGAAGAAGATTGTAAGAGATGCAGAAGATGTATATTTGACTTCCAGATCTTGCTGGTATACGGATAACATCCCGAGACTCTGGAAAAATACATCAGAGAAATAGGAAGGGATGTTTTGTGGGTAAAAAACTTCATTCGCAAATGGCGTTTAGACGCATTGCTATTCCTTTGTATCTAATGTCGACTGCAATCACGTGTTTTTTCTTCAACCTGTTTGTATAGCGAGCCGTTTGTCCCTGTCTTTTTGTTGGGCTAGCCAAAAAAGGATTAAAACCACACACATGTTTTTGTAGGTGAATCTGGCATTATAAGGATGGCACATAAGTTTGTTGAAACAACACATAGATGGCATCTCTTTCAAACCTGTGCAGGGGCAATCCCCAGTGGCCAGTGTTTTTTTCAGCACATGAATGCGTTGATTGAAAACCTGGTGCCCCAACTAAGATGGCACCTTCAATCGGGAAGGTGTGGAAGGTTAGAAGGTGTATATATATATATATATATGAATATGAAGGTTTAGTTCGGGATCCCCTAACTAAAACTATGATAATTCTGGTGGCCAGTTGTTACTGGGAGGGGGACCCCCCCACCCAAAGTGTATATAATTTATTATTGTACAGTATCTAAATTCCTTACTTTTATACAGTGACGTTGTGTTAGTGACAAGTTTGAGCTTCTTGGAACACTTAGGAACACTAAAACATGACCAACTTTTGGGTCCAGAAACTGGCACCAAGCCACATCGCGAGGATTTTTGTCAGAAACATCAGGATGGGGGCCGTCTTTGGGGATGGCATAGTTGGTGTGGTTTTTTTGGTGGCTGACACGAGGGTGGCTCCAATTTCGGAATCACGAAACTATGAACCTTTCAAGCTTGAAAAAGCTAAAATGTTCCGGTTGGGCCTCAGAATCATGAACACGTAGGAGCTAGGCGTGGTGATTTCAATTCGGTGGGTTAACTAACCCACCTAGAAAGGTTTTCTACTCTGTGTTTTTTCTTTTCCGGAAGAAACATGGACGTTTTTGGGGTCCCATCAATGAGTTATGTGTCATGGAACAATTGGTCTATGGATATCAAGTCTTCAACTTAGGATGCTTGGGTGTGTGGATGATTCAGTTGATGCCCATCTCCCCATTGCCTTGCCTGTACGTGTAGATGTAGAGATATTTGTTGGGCTCAAAGTGTGAAGTGGAGATTCACTGCTGATGTTCTGAAGAGTCGTCAGGATTTTGAGGACGTCTCAGCCTCTCAGCTCGATGCTTAAGATAAATGTAGCTTTGCCGGATGGTCATGCTGAACTTCTCACACTTCTGCCTTCTTCCTCGCTTCAAGAGTTAAAGACTGCGGCCCAACAAGCCTTTGGAAAAATGCACCTTAGACTTATCACTGCCAAGAATCGAGTCTTAGTCAATTTTGAGCAAACGTTAGAAGAAGCAGAGATAGAGGACGGAGAGTGCCTTACAGCTCTGGTACTTCAACCACAACTGGCCGCAACACAAGGTGCCTTTGCCTTGTGGTGTCATGGAGATAGCACGATCGTTACCTGGGGTGATGCAGACCATGGCGGTGACAATTCGGCAGTTCAAGATCAGCTCAAGGGTGTGCAGCACATTCAGGCCACAAATGGGGCCTTTGCTGCCATTCTGGAAGATGGATCTGTCGTGAGCTGGGGCAACGCAGACTTTGGCGGTGACAGTGCGGCAGTTCGGGATCAGCTCAAAGGTGTGCAGCAGGTTCAAGCGACATATTCCGCCTTTGCTGCGATTCTGGAAGATGGATCAGTCGTTCCCTGGGGTCAAGTGCACTTTGGCGGTGACAGTTCGTCAGTTCAAGATCAGCTCAAGGGTGTGCGGCAGATTCAAGCCACAGGTGGGGCCTTTGCTGCGATTCTGGAAGATGGATCTGTCGTTACCTGGGGTGATGCAGACGATGGCGGTGACTGTTCTGGAGTTCGAAATCAGCTGAAGGGTGTGCAGCAGATTCAAGCCACAGATGGGGCCTTTGCTGCAATTCTGGAAGATGGATCTGTCGTTACCTGGGGTTATGGAGACTATGGCGGTGACAGTTCGGCAGTTCGAGATCAGCTCAGGGGTGTGCAGCAGATTCAAGCCTCGGGTCAGGCCTTTGCTGCGATTCTGGAAGATGGATCAGTCGTTACCTGGGGTGAAGTACACTTTGGCGGTGACAGTTCGGCAGTTCGAGATCAGCTCATGCTTATATAATATCTGTGTCGATGAGCAAGGGAATGACAAGGCCTGAGCTGTCACAGGAATCATCTTGGTTGGAGCTCCCTCTCACGCTGGTTGGTGGATAAAAAGGGTACTGTAGCTATAAACGCAACTCCTGGCTATGCAATGTCATTGGATTTGGGAGCCCTTTTGAGAGACACTATGGCTGCAAGATGATAAGTCCATATAAGTCCTAAGTTTGCCCCCCAAAATTGCTTTATCCAGAAGAACCATCAACGATGAGACATATTTACCAGTAGTACCGCACGAGGCGGTGGCGGAAGTTTCAAGAAGAAGAAAATTATAGGAGAGATTGGTTGTTGTGAGTCGCGGATGTCAGAGCAAAAACACTGACCAACTGACTAACTAGCTAACTGACTAATTGACTAATTGACTAATTGACTAACTGAGTAGTTGCCTAAGTGACGAGCTGACTTATTGACTTACTGTTTGACTGACTGACAGATTGACTGACTAACTAACTGACTGATTCATTAACTGATTGATGAACTGACGAACAGACTAATTGACTTACTGACTGCCTGACTAACTGACTACTTGCGTATCTGACTAATTGACAAACTGACTAACAGACTCACGACATGTAACTGACTAAGTGGCGAATTGGCTGATTGACTAACTGACTAATTGATTCACTGACTATTTAACGAACTGACTAACTGACTAACTAGGTAACTAACTGACTGATTAAGCAACTCACTGACTGACTTCCTGACTGACCAAGTAGCTACTTGACTGACTGATTAACTGACCAACTTGACTAACTGACCAACTAGCTGAGTGACTAACTGACCAATTGACTAACTGAGCAATTGACTAACTGACTAATTGATTAAATGATTGGGTAACTGACTACCTGACTAACTAACTAACTAACTAACTAACCAACCAACCAACCAACCAACTAACTAGCTATCTGACGAACTGACTGATTGACTAGCTGACTAATTGACTGA
This sequence comes from Breviolum minutum Mf 1.05b.01, assembly GCA_000507305.1. Taxonomy (NCBI): domain Eukaryota; class Dinophyceae; order Suessiales; family Symbiodiniaceae; genus Breviolum; species Breviolum minutum. The sequence goes on along the minus strand of DF243760.1, from coordinate 14,176 downwards.
CTGACTGACTGACTGACTGACTGACTGACTGACTGACTGACTGACTGACTGACTCACTAACTAACTAGCTATCTGACAAACTGACCAATTGACTAACTGACTAATTCATTGATAGATTAACTGACTAACTGACTATAATTGACGAACTGACTAACTGACTAATTCATTGATTGACTACCTAACTAATTGACTAACTGACTGATTGATTGACTGACTAACTTACTAACTGCCTAATTTTTTGACATCTTAAGCTCCAAAAAGTTGTGCGAGCATGCGGTGTTTTGTACATTTTGACTTGCGAATGGGCTTCGCGCCACAGCGGCATGCCATTTTTCCAGATCGGAACTTCCAAAATGGCTCCGAGCATGTGGTGTTTTGCGCATTTTGACTTGCAAATGTGCTTCGCGCCACAGCGGCGTGCCATTTTCCAGATCGGAACTTCCAAAATGGTCCCGTGCATGTGGTGTTTTGTGCACTTTGACTTCAAAATGCGCTTCCCGCCACAGCGGCGTGCCATTTTTCATTTCTCCCCTCAACACCTCCGCACCCGCCGCTTTAGCGAGCCTACTTTTCGAACATCAGGAACCACGAATCATTGAAAAAACGCAGCGATTGGCGACTTTCCTAACATTTCGCGCAGTTGGATCTTCTTTCTAGTGACTCCACTCGCGTGTTGATCTTCTTTCTAGTGACTCTACTCGCGTGTTGCTTTTCTTTCTGCTGACTTGACTTCTCTACTCTGCTTTTCAACTGTCCATATTGTCGGAAGTTAGACTTCTAAACTTCCTTCGATAAATCTTTAAGACTTCTTACTTTTTTTCACACTTTAAACTTGAAAGATAATGGAAACACTGTGACATGAAATGATGAAAATGCTAGGTGAAAAGTTATCATTGTCAAAAACTGTTGAGCGAGATTCCGAAACGTTTGTTCGTTTTGGACTCAACCGGGTATCCGCCGTCCTGGGCGGACAAGGTGGCTCACGTATAGGGTGAAAGACAGCTACACCAAATTTTCTCATTGATCAAAACTACGAAAGAGACTCAGTTTGCCAGTTTGCCGTGGATAGTCATGTTGAAATTCCTCCACTTTGGTTTTCCGGTTTTCCAACCGCCATTGTTCTTTTGTCATCCAGAGCAAGAAACATTTTGCTTCCACTGCTTTACAAAAGTGTAAACAATCTGTTGGGTTCAAAGTGTGAAGTGGATATTCATTGCTGATGTTCTGAAGAGTCGTCAGGATTTTGAGGACGTCTCAGCCTCTCAGCTCGATGCTTAAGATAAATGTAGCTTTGCCGGATGGTCATGCTGAACTTCTCACACTTCTGCCTTCTTCCACGCTTCAAGAGTTAAAGACTGCGGCCCAACTAGCCTTTGGAAAAATGCACCTTAGACTTATCACTGCCAAGAATCGATTCTTAGTCAATTTTGAGCAAATGTTAGAAGAAGCAGAGAAAGAGGACGGAGAGTGCCTTACAGCTCTGGTACTTCAACCACAACTGGCCGCAACAGAAGGTGCCTTTGCCTTGTGGTGTCATGGAGATAGCACGATCGTTACCTGGGGTGACGAATACCGTGGCGGTGATAGTTCGGCCGTTCAAGATCAGCTCAGGGGTGTGCAGCAGATTCAAACCACAGGTGGGGCCTTTGCTGCGATTCTGGAAGATGGATCCATCGTTACCTGGGGCCGTGCAAACCAAGGCGGTGACAGTTCGGCAGTTCGCGATCGGCTGAAGGGTGTGCAGCAGGTTCAAGTGACACATTCCGCCTTTGCTGCGATTCTGGAAGATGGATCAGTCGTTACCTGGGGTGAAGAATACTTTGGCGGTGATAGTTCGTCAGTTCAAGATCAGCTGAAGGGTGTGCGGCAGATTCAAGCCACAGGTGGGGCCTTTGCTGCGATTCTGGAAGATGGATCAGTCGTTACCTGGGGTGATGCAGACTGTGGCGGTGACAGTTCGGCAGTTCAAAATCAGCTCAAGGGTGTGCGGCAGATTCAAGCCACCGGTGGGGCCTTTGCTGCGATTCTGGAAGATGGATCAGTCGTTACCTGGGGTGATGCAGACTGTGGCGGTGACAGTTCGGCAGTTCAAAATCAGCTCAAGGGTGTGCGGCAGATTCAAGCCACCGGTGGGGCCTTTGCTGCAATTCTGGAAGATGGATCTGTCGTTACCTGGGGGAATGCACAATATGGCGGTGACAGTTCGGCAGTTCAAGCTCAGCTCATGCTTAGTACTTAGTATCTGTGTCGATGAGTAAGGGAATGGCAAGGCCTGAGCTGTCACAGGAATCATCTTGGTTGGAGCTCCCTCTCACGCTGGTTGGTGGATAAAAAGTGAGAAAAAGGGTAGCTATAAACGCAACTCCTGGCTATGCAATGTCATTGGATTTGGATGAATTTGGGAGCCCTTTTGAGAGACGCTATGGCTGCAAGATGATAAGCCCATATAAGTCCTAAGTTTGCCCCCAAAATGCATTTATCCAGAAGAACCATCAGCGATTAGCCATATTTACAAATCTTTAAGACTTAATACTTTTTTACACACCTTAAACTTGAAAGGTAATGGAAACACTGTAACATGAAATAATGAACATGCTAGGTGAAAAGGTACCATGCATTGACAAAAACTGTTGAGCGAGATTCCGAAACGTTTGTTGGTTTTGGACTCAACCGGGTGTCTGCCGTCCTGGGCGGGCAAGGTGCCTGCCACCGATGGGGTGAAAGACAGCTACACCAAATTTTCAAAGTAATGGTCCAAGTAGGTGGAGTGCGACAGACACGTTCATTGATCAAAACTACGAAAGAAGACTCAGTTTGCCAGTTTGCTGTGGATAGTCATGTTGAAATTCCTCCACTTTGGTTTTCCGGTTTTCCAACCGCCATTGTTCTTTTGTCATCCAGAGCAAGAAACATTTTGCTTCCACTGCTTTACAAAAATGTGAACAAGAATCTGTTAGGCTCAAAGTGTGAAGTGGAGATTCATTGCTGATGTTCTGAAGAGTCGTCAGGATTTTGAGGACGTCTCAGCCTCTCAGCTCGATGCTTAAGATAAATGTAGCTTTGCCGGATGGTCATGCTGAACTTCTCACACTTCTGCCTTCTTCCACGCTTCAAGAGCTAAAGACTGCGGCCCAACAAGCCTTTGGAAAAATGCACCTTAGACTTATCACTGCCAAGAATCGAGTCTTAGTCAATTTTGAGCAAACGTTAGAAGAAGATAGAAGAAGCAGATATAGAGGACGGAGAGTGCCTTACAGCTCTGGTACTTCAACCACAACTGGCCGCAACAGAAGGTGCCTTTGCCTTGTGGTGTCATGGAGATAGCATGATCGTTACCTGGGGTGATGAATACCGTGGCGGTGATAGTTCGGGAGTTCAAGATCAGCTCAGGGGTGTGAAGCAGATTCAAGCCACACATGAGGCCTTTGCTGCGATTCTGGAAGATGGGTCCATCGTTACCTGGGGTTATGCAGACTATGGCGGTGACAGTTCGGCAGTTCGAGATCAGCTGAAGGGTGTGCAGCAGGTTCAAGCGACGCATTCCGCCTTTGCTGCGATTCTGGAAGATGGATCAGTCGTTACCTGGGGTGAAGAATACTTTGGCGGTGATAGTTCGTCAGTTCAAGATCAGCTGAAGGGTGTGCGGCAGATTCAAGCCACAGGTGTGGCCTTTGCTGCGATTCTGGAAGATGGATCAGTCGTTACCTGGGGTGATGCAGACTGTGGCGGTGACAGTTCGGCAGTTCAAAATCAGCTCAAGGGTGTGCGGCAGATTCAAGCCACCGGTGGGGCCTTTGCTGCGATTCTGGAAGATGGATCTGTCGTTACCTGGGGCAATGCACAATATGGCGGTGACAGTTCGGCAGTTCAAGCTCAGCTCATGCTTAGTACTTAGTATTTGTGTCCATGAGTAAGGGAATGGCAAGGCCTGAGCTGTCACAGGAATCATCTTGGTTGGAGCTCCCCTTGGGCTCGTTGGTGGATAAAAAGGGTAGCTATAAACGCAACTCGCGGCTATGCAATGTCATTGGATTTGGATGAATTTGGGAGCCCTTTTGAGAGACACTGTGGCTGCAAGATGATAAGTCCATATAAGTCCTAAGTTTGCCACCCAAAATGCATTTATCCAGAAGAACCATCAACGATTAGCCGTACTTATAAATCTTTAAGACTTAATACTTTTTTACACACCTTGTACACTAAATCCATGCCTTAGACTAAGCAAAAGAAACTTGAAAGATACTGAGTGATATGAAATACTGCAAATGCTAGGTGAAAAGTTCGTGATGAGACAAATTCAAAATAAATGAGGTGGATAAGAGGAATTGTAAGAAAATGAATGAGGTAAGGTGAAAAGTTTTGGGATGTTTTTTGATAATGAATGTCGTGGGCATTAACCCATAAGCCCCGGCCGCAGTCTGCCAAGGTGAGAAAAAGTATGATTTCTGCAATCAAAAAACATGAAAAAGAACGCACACAATAAATTTGTTTGTGTGATTCTTTTTGCTGAATCAAGTCGCACTCCCATAGAAAACGCAATTTGATGTGGTTTTTATCCATTTGTATCATGATTGCAGTAGATAATTCAATCATATTATATGTATATAACTATATACGTATAAATCAAAAGAAGGGACTCCAATCAACAAAATCCAACGATTTTCAATCTCAGGTTGTGACCATCTTAGTCAGCATTCATCCACCACCTTCAGTGGCGCAGGTGGCCGCCTTGGAATTGGATTCAAATGGGAAATGGTTGGGGGGGATCTACTCCCCCGGATTCCAGGATTCCAGGATTTCACCACCAGGATGATGAAAATTAGATTTTTAGGCTTCGGGAATTCCTTTGGTAACCTGAAAAATTTACCACTGGAATCTTGGGGCCCGGTGGGGGTTAGATCCAAGGTATGGATTAACAATTAAGATTTCAGCAATGACTCAATCATTCCCATTTTGAGTGAAGAATCCCAGCATGTAAGTAGAAAGGGAAAGGTGGTATTAATACCGTTGATGGTTCAGAAATCCCCAACAACCACCGTTTGGATGTTTTTTTAAACCCATGAATTTTGATGGGATGAAACTACCATAACAACTGGTGAGTTTGCCCGGATTTCTGGTTGCCATCAACCGTATTTCATAGCAAATTCTACGGGTCGATAAATCCACCCGATACACCCAGTGCCAGGGCAACCACCCCAAAAAAACGACCCCAACACAGTCCTCTGCAGGAGCTCAAAGATGCTGTGCACATCCATGAGGCGGGTTTTTGGTTGAAAAATCCCTTCCCCAAATCTAAGCAGGCCGTTGGCATGAAGTTATGATGATATCTTCCAGATCATCTTACCAACAAAAAATGGGTATAAACTTTTTTCAAACAAGGCGGAGGGGGTCAAGATGAATCGGCAAGTTGTTACAATAGATATTAGAACAAAAAACACCATTTGAATGTTATGATACACAGTTGAGATGACATAAGCTATATTTTTAAAATAAACATCGATGTGTAGTAAAATCCCAGATTTTCTGTTGAGATGATTGTCGAGGCCAAGTCAGTGGTGCTACCATGTCAAGCTCCATCACCATGGCCAAGCCCTGCGGCCCCGTTTCCATCGCCCGTTCCCATGGCACCTTTGGAGCAGATGCAGAAAGCACAGGTGTAACCCGAAACGGGAAACATTTGGAGGTGTGTAGCATGGATTGGGTGCGGAATATGCTACATAAATATACAAAGATATGATGAAACATATAAGTCTTGAAACATATTTGTTGAACACGAATACTAATACATATCTATTGTTATTAATATGTAGATTATTTGTCTCATGTACATGCTGTATATGTATTTGAGCGATTTGAGCAAATATATTTTGAGCGCATCACTGTGACTGTGACCAGGTGCGCCAGATCTTGGAGGTTGGAAGCTGGTGATGGCAACGCTGAAAATATGTATAGGTATCTGTTTATACAATTTTATACATAGCTGTGTTGCTTTTAAAGTGATGTGTATTTACAATCTGTGATGTATATGTATAGTGTATATGAATACATATATATATATATATACACATACTATACATGCCATAAATCATAAGTGAAAAGGTATTTTTTCGGAGGTTTTGAGACTTCTAAAACCAAAACCACACCATGACCGTTATGATCACCTTGGCCGGGCCATGCCCGGGCTTAGTTGATCCCCGGTTTGCCCTTTCGTCAGTCCGTCAATACACCAGCGCGAGCCAAAACCTTGGGAGGACGACCAGAGGCATGGCATGGAACGAACGGGGTACCCGACGGATGAAACGCTTCCATCAAAGGAAGGATTCCCCAAAGATGTGCCACTTTTTTCACAAAGGATAATCAATCCATTTAGAAGGCCAAGTTTGGTCGAAGGATGAACAATTCATTTTTTTTTGCCAACAGCAGCAATCAGAAACCGATTGTTTGGATGATACATTTGCAAATTGAAATGTGCAAGGGATTGTAAAGGCCAGGAAGAATCTGTCCGTGTTGCTGGTCCATGCTCAGTTCTCGTTGCTGTGTTGTGTTTCACTTTTGCCATAGCTTACAAAGATGTCTTTCCATAGTGCCCCTCCCCGCTGTATTTATATGATTTCACACTATGGAGGGGAACCAATCTCCAGCACCCATCAGCAACTACCTTCAGTTTGTTGCAGTCTTTTTCAAGCATTCGAATTGCTTCGCCAGTTTGAAAGAATCCGGTTTTACTACAACGAAATGTCCTATCAACCCGTAACCCCCCCTGACGTCCAACAGGTAATGGCCACACCTTTGAAGAGTGGAACAGGTGGAGCCAGGTGGATCAAGCCGTATGTGGTTGGTACCTTCTTGGAAGATGAGAATTGAGGGAATTTAGAGATGAATGGCAGTTAAGTAAGACCACATTTTTTTTTGGTGTATTTTTTGGGAGGTATTTTTTTGGGGGGAGGGTATTATTTTGAGGGTGTTTTTTGAGAGTGTTTTTTTTGGGGGGTATTGGGCTGCGAAGGCCGAAAAGATACATAAAAATCTGGTACATCGCCAGGAGCTTGATGTCGATCATGGGACGGACGCCTCCCGTGCGGTTTGCCCAGGGGGGAAGGGTGGTGCCAAAAAGGAAGTTTCCTCGAGGGTCACGAAAATGGGCCGGAAGTTCCAGAAAGAACGTGAAGGTTTCCTCTGCCTGAATGAGGTGCCTGAATTTTTAAAACCCGCATTTCTATCTGGGAAGCCCAGCAAGAGGACTACTAGACTGACATAGACTGACCAGAAAGGTTTCAGATTGACCTGCAAGGGTGAGGCAAAATTAGAGGGTTCCATTAATGGCTATCATACTGCTACAAAAATATACAAGAACTAGATTGGGCCTGATCTGTTCAATGATTCTGGATTTAGTGATTTGATTTTTGAGATATCTTGTCGCCATTCGATGGCATCAAAGTCTCCACCACTCACTGCAAACAGGTTGGAGCGACTCTGCCAGTTGCGATTCAAAGCAGGTTCCCCAGAGGTGCAGGAGGAGTTTGAGAGTGAACTGTTTCGAAATTCATCGTTTGGTCAAAATTATAGTGTACTACCAAATGCAAAGTTTCCCTTCATATCGACTATATGACTACATGAAATATGATTATTCAATGAGATACTTCCTTTTTTCGAAAAGTATAAACGTAGATTATTTACTGACAACACTTGGATTTCCAGGATGGTAGACGTACGTTTAGACTGTGTGGATTGATGCTGCAATCGACTCCACATCGACCCAATTGGTTTTTGCATGTTCCCTTGAGATACTGGAAGATGATTGCATTGATTGGTATTATATTCTTATTATATATATACTTATTTGTCCATATCCCGCTGCATGTTGGATGTTGAAGCTGGCAGTTTCTGCCTTTGTTGGTGGAGAAAAAAATCCTTCGAAGCCACTGAAAAACCTTTAAGGCGAACGACGATTACCACCTCCACCCGCAAGCCTTACGGTGCGACTGAACAATTTGGACATGTTGAGAAGAACTGAAGAGACCTTGAACCTACACCGGATCACTTCATGTTTGCAAGAGTAAGACCAATGTAGGAATGCTCACAATAATTGGTGCAATGCATCTGGATGTTATTGGTGTTTTCTTTCATTTCAGGCAAGGCTTTTCAATCTAGATTCCAGATGTTTGATGCATCAGGAGGACATGTGCAGATTTTAGAATGGCAGAGATTTTACTGTTATATAGGTGCATTGCAGCATTGCAGACTACTGGGGCCTTGTTAAGTGGGTACACTATCGCAGTTCCAATTTTGATGGGTCATCTGAGCTGCTATTTGTTGTCACCCCCCGTCGTGCTTCATTTTGAGGTGGGCAATGAGAACGTGTCAATGCCTGAGATTTTTACATCTTCCAGTGGTGATTTCTGGTTTGCACCTTTTTGAAACATATCTTTCGATATCTTTATGCCAAGGGTCAGGGTCGCCGCTATTTGCAAACAAATCCTTTGAGACTACCCATATTTAGCGGGGATATTTTTCACGTGAACTGCTGGATTTTGCCAAGGCCTCCTCGAAACCAGGAGTGACGACACGTGACCCGAAAATCAGGTAGACTATGTCATAGTACCCAAATTTAAGATAGTGCTATCCTGGTGGATGATGATGATGATGATGATGATGATGATGATGATGATGATGATGATGATGATGATGATGATGATGATGATGATGACGAAGACGAAGACGAAGACGAAGACGAAGACGAAGACGAAGACGAAGACGATGACACATTGTTTTAGTTTTGGATGCTGCTGCTGGTGCTGGTGGTTGCGACAGTAGCTTTGAGACCAAACTGTGACACTTTCTTTGTTTTTATGACACTTGAGAACACAGATCCATTCCAATCCATTCCAATCCATCATGTTTGCCATCCCTACCCTTGACATACAGGAGACTTGTGCCCGCTGCATGAGTTCAATGCCTGCTGATGCCAACTTTTGCAGATATTGTGGTCAGCAAAGGGGGAAGAAGGTCATGCAGGCTTGGGGGTGACAGGTGTTGATCGGTGAGCAATCAATGCTTCACCTGGGAAATGGAGATGCTTGTATATGTGCCTTTTTGAGAAGTTAAGAACAGCTATGGATGATTTCACTTGTCGGGCCGTGCGTGCTACCTTGTCTGCTTAGAATGTGCTACATTCTTGACGTTAATGGACAGCAACAAAACACTCAGGAGGATTTGGTCCTTGCTTCCCTTGCTCTTTTCTTTGGGGGAAAGTTGTTTTTCACATCTAGCTCTCGAAGGGATGTAGTCTCAGAAATTGAAGCAACTACTGAAGTTCCAATCGTAACAACGCCCCGTGTCCAACACCTGCACAACGAGAAACATTTGGAACAAAAAGTGCATCAATCTTTCTCTGATTTTGACGATTCTCTCAAGTGCCTACACACTGTTGATGGACAAAATCCGACCAGCAATTTGATTTGCCATTGATTGTATATATCGTATATTGTATCTATGAGTAGTTCTGTGAGTATATCATTTGCCAGGTTAAAACTCATCCCTGTCAAGGGCATGAATTGTCCATCACAATGTTCATTTCTGCCATGGGCCGGCAAAAGTTACCAACCATGTGGAATGGTCATCCTGTTGATGGCTGAAATCCTGCACCAGTTGATATGGTAAATAGCCCCTTATTTATTATTTATGTATAGGGTTTCATACATCCCAGGTGGTCCAGGATTTCAGCCATCAACAGTCCCTTTGTTAAAAGTCATGATGGGGATATTTTTTCACCCCCCACCAAAAACAAGTATATATAGATTTCTCCATCGCATTTGAGAGATTTTCACAACTGGAAAATTTCCATCCTATTCCAAATGAAAAATCTTCATTTGTTGAAAATTCCGAAACTTCCCCAGATTTTTTCCAACTCATCGGCTGCCGTTGGCTGTGGCGTTTCCGTCGTGTGGTGATTGTAACTTTTTTCTGTGTGTAAAAAATCTTGAAAATGTGGCTTCCTCAGTGCCTCTGTTGGGAACCCTCAAGTGCGGTTAAAGCTGGTGGGTTGAGGGGAGACCCAAACCAGATTTCTTGGTGTTTTTTTCAAAATGAAAAAACCCACCCGGTGACCTACCACCACCCGAAAAACCACCGGGAGGGTGCCGGGGGGTATCTAAGATGTTTACAAAAAATCTGTCAAAAAGTCACGACGTTGCTAAGATGGTGACCCCTCTTAGATATGAAACTCCGCTGGGTGAACCTTTCCGAGCAATCCACTCATGGAAAAGAAAAAAGGGGCGTGCGAATCATAACCAGACCTCAGACAGTTATGGCAGGTTGAGTTAGGATGGTAAACTAACAGCACGGGAAGCAGTGACAGAAAGAATTCCAGCCATACGTAATCCCTATAACACAGAGGGTTGAAGGAAATCCTGCCTGCCAATCCATTGATCCAACTCAAAACCCCCAGTATCAACCCCCGTTGTCATCGCAGGTGAAGCCTCAAGTGCCGCCAATGCCCACTGTTCCTACAGTGCCGGCTGTGGCTGTGCGTGGAAGCACGGCACAACGGGAGTCATCTCGTGAACTCAGGGAGGCAGATCGCAAGTCGTGGATTGCACATTGGAGAGTTGGAAAAACGTGTTGGGTTTCCACTATGTTTTTTTTCCAAGAAGGGAAATTCAGCCATGAAACCTTTGTAGGATGTTTGGTAACTGCCTTTGTTTTGTGGAAAGATGGAGACTTTTGAGAAACTAAAAGCATTTGTTTGAAGTTTTTTGTGGGAATGTTTCATCGTTGGCCTCTCTGCCCGAATCGAAGTTGGAAAACCTTGGCCAGGGTGGGCGGACAAAAGCAAACCTGATCGTGGAGAAGCCACGTTTCCGATATGGCAGTGGCTTGAAGAAACTGAAGGCACTGGTTGGCATGCACTATTCTGATGTGAAGAGAAGGGTAAACGGCTAGTGACCTACATGCCCCATTAGAAACCACACGCCTTCTCGTGAATCATCAGCTGTCGGCACCAGGAGATGGGCTATGGGGATACTGAAGAGGTACGAGATGCCATGGCCTAAGTTTTCAGATGAGGTCAGGGTGTTGCTGCAAGGTATGGGAAACCAAAGAATGACATAAGGACGCCAGATTTGACAGCAGAGTTTAGAACATCAACAGATTTGAGATCCTCATCACTCACTCACTGACATCATTTTCACCCACAATCCACGTCCCAAACACAAAATTATACACCAAATCCCAAGAATGTCAGACAAATTTCCTCTTCATCCAGTGTCACCATTGTTTGTCACCAACGCCAAGATCTTGACCAAATGCAGTGGTGACTTGAGTGCCGCACTGCGGATGATCAATGGTACCTCTCCACGAAGACGTGCCTAGAGTTGAAGTTGGTCATGGCCTCACCCGAGATGACGAGGGGAGATGACTGCTGTACATCCCAAAGTTGAAGAAGTCTCCTGGCCACCTACGTTTTGCAGAAATGTATGGATTCATATGGATTCTGTTTTTTGTCTCTTTCAAAAAATTGGTTTTTGATAGGCAATGGCTTGTGGGGAGCAGAATTGTCAGGTAGGTGTATCTCATAGGATTTGAGACGGGCGGCCAACAGTTTCTTTTTGAAACCAGATTTTCTAACTATATGTTTTTCTTTGTTCAGCATTGAACTGTTCGCCGTTTCAATTCGATGGTTTCTTGTAGACCTGGGAACTTTGGAGGGAAAGCCTAATATCAAAATGAGTTGATGAAAACATCCATTGGTCTTGCTGCTGGGTTTTTTCCCTATTTAATTTGGAGACAGGTGGGTTTTCCCGGCAGACTGCAGGGACAATCCCAAATTCAGCCACGACGCAGTGGAGATGAATTAGGCATGTGAAAAAAGACGGACTCCCCCCTGCTGTAGATGTATGAAGGAGAAAGATAGAAGCTGAGGACCAGGTGATGGTTTCAAACACTTTTTTGAAATTATTTTGCACCCCGAACCCTGGGGAGATGATCCAATTTGACGAAAATTTTAACCAAATGGGTTGAAACCAACCAACTAGAGGAGGTTAAAGAAATTTTCATCCAGATTGCAGTTGTCATAGATGCTTTTGCCCACCGAAAGCAGTGAAGCTTCAGGTCAATGATCCAGTATGCAGGAATTCACTGGTCTTTCTTGACCAAATATTTTTCATTTTTCCAAAATCCATGTTACATTTGTTTGAAACAAAAGCCAACCTGTGTATCAAAATCAACCTGCAGGAAAGGATGCTGGGGAATTCACTACCAAACTTTGGAATCCTTCGAAAAAAAGACAGGCTCCTCATCGGCCGCCTTGTTGCCGCCATGGCCGCCGCGAACGAAGTGGCACGTGTCATGGCGGAAGCTGCCGCTTTGGTACAAGAGACCTGGAAAGATATGGCTGGTGGTTTAGGTGCCCCGAAACGGCGAAACTGTCGGAGCCTTTGTTTGGTGGGACCATTTTCTTGTCATGTTTCTTTTGGCATGGTTGAGGGTGTAGATTTTATGAATGATTTGTCATTTTTCCGCAGAATTCAATGATTTTCATGATGCAGTGATATATGTGGTACAAGAAATCCAACGCAGTGAAATCACAAACTTCACAGAATATGTGGCTGTGGCTATGATAGAAATATGACGTGGTACATCAAATACGATGTTCAATATTATTTCTCAATCATTGTTACGTTTTCTACGAATAGATCAACGAGTTGATTCGAACAGGCAGGGGCCCTATCCACTATACATATCGCTGTACTTTTTGGCACATCTCCAGGATTTCAAAAAAACGAACATCACCAGTCATGGATTGCTTTTAAGTTTGATGTATATATTTGTTTCCACCGATTTGCCACACAATGAACTGTTTTTTTTAAACACAAAAATTGTTGGTGAGAATCCATTCATGGTCTCTCAGTGGGAAAAATTGCGGTTTCATACACTACAGGTGCACCTTCCGATGAGGAAGAGGATGCTGACTCTCCATCTCCCAAGAAGTCACCTAGCAACTTCCGAGTGACCCGCCTCCAAGGGGGGGAGATGGAGAGATCTGGTGGATGGGATGGGGGAGCCTTAAGGTAGCCAAGGTTGAGATCGTCATCAGTTTGATTTGATGTGGTGGATTCTCCTTGTTGAAATTCTTGGTATTTATAGCTGGCCAGTTGAGAAGACGAAGATCAGCTGTATGAGGCTGATATAGCTAAGCTGAATGAAGATCTCAGCAGCGCGTTTCAGGAGAAGCTGCGGAAAGGAAAACGAAAGTCCCTTGGTGTGGATAAAGAAGTCCTGTTTCTGTTTACAGTGATCAGTTGTACATTTGTAAGATTAGATTCTGCAAGATGCTACCCCCTACAACGAAACCCATAAAGCCAGGTGACCTCCAAATACTGTGGAAAACCGGGACCGAATCTGATCCTTTTATCCAAGAGCTTAACAATTTCACTGTTTTGGATCAAGGAACAAACAGTCACATCATTTGTGGAGTTGAAGGATTTTTCCTTTCAAATTCCATAAAATGCCTGGCTGACATTCACTTCCAATTGATTTATGTTTTGGATGGGAACCCATTGCTGCATCCTGAGGGGTAAGTGGAATGGCCGCGTAACGGATCTGACCATGAACGAGTACCGTAGCATGAAGCCCCTTGGTTGGGCTGATGGACTGATGAACTGACGGACGAACCCTGTGATCCAATGATTCTTAATGCCCCCATTTTCGTGATGTTTTCGATGATGGGATTTTGAAGATCAGTAGTTTTTAAAGGGTTGGCAAATTCTTTGCAGCTGTTTCATGATGGCAGACAAATTTATTTTTTTTCTATGAGAGGAGCAAGAAGATAATACGGGATTATGGTAGCATCATTTAGCCTCAAGATGTTTGGTTAGTATTTGTACGGTTTAAAGTGGGGCCTGACATAAATGTATATCAGCTGGAAATCTCACCCCCAAAAATGTTTTTTCTCATTTCTCAACTGGAACTCTCCCAAACATGGCTTTTCAGATCACCCTTTTGATTGCCAAGGTGGGGTTTGGATGCAGGGAAGCTCAGAGAGTTTTGGTTCTAAAAAATCATATATATATATAATTTGATTATATATACATATATATACATGTATACTTTGATTATATATATATATATATACATATATGTATATATGGGCCAGCATCGCTAGGTACCTCCCTCCCCC
>DF243759.1:0-36012 GCA_000507305.1 Breviolum minutum Mf 1.05b.01 | reverse complement strand
TTGAGTTGCCCAACCATCTAGTATAATATTTCACCAATCTAGATTTCCTTGAATTAACCTTATGTAGGTGGGATATTGGTTTTAGGGTTTTCCATAAATGTCCACCTAATAAACCTAGAAATCTTAGATTCAGATGCTTTGATTACTTGGGCACCAATGCCAGTGACAAACCCCATCACATGCATATATAACTGCCTTTTCAAACCCAACGACCGGTTTTTTGGGGCGAAAGGCCTTCCCAACAGGAAACTCATCTTCCAACCATCCAAGTCTCATGGAGCTCCTGATCCAAAAAGCCCCCCATTTTTTGGTTGGAATTTCAAAGCTCAAATCCACAAAAACATCTAGTTGGTGGTTGAACCAACCCCTTTGAAAAATATGCTCGTCAAATTGGATCATCTCCCCAGGGTTCGGGGTGAACATACCTAAAATATTTGAGTTGCCACCACCCAAAAATCATCCATTTTCATACCTCCTGAAAGGTGCTTTGGGGAGATATTTTTTGGGGGGTCCAGTCATACCGAACACCTCCGGAGTTGGCCCTTGGATGTGCCAAGGCACTGTCCCGTCGATTGACCGGAAGCCTTTGGGAGGACGAACAAAAAGGGGGGGGGTTTTCCATGGAAGTTCCAAAGACTTGGAAATGGGATATGTTAGGGTTATAACGATGAAACAAATGAAGTAAATCGTGAAATCAATATGGGCAAACTACCATATCTTTCCCGTAAAAATCACCCAAACCATCAAAACACAAGAGGTGCATGATACTTTTCAAGTGTACTTGGATGTCCAAGTAGAAGTTAGGATCAATGTTTAGCAACTGGGTTATGTCATATATACTTATAGATGTTCTTTTTTTGTTAAGGTTATAACCCACTGATCCTAACCTTTGATCCGAATTTCCTCAAAAAAATCCAAATATCATAACCTTGGAAGTCCGAATGTTTTTTTCCGTAAAAAAAACTACTGGTTTTTCGTAAGGGTTTTATAGATAAACCATTTCAGGGGACAAAAACGGCTTCAATTAGTCTTTGACTTCGATGGTGGAGGTTGGGGGTGACATTTTTGGGAGCTGAAAATTCGGAAGATTTCGGGAAATGTGTGTAGCAAAAACACTCACCCTCAGGATCCAGATATGTCCTTAGAAGGAGATTTCCCCTATATTCCCATTCTGGGATTGAGACCATCAATCCTACTCTAGGGAAGGGTCTGGATTCTTAGGGTCAATGGGGTTTGTATTTACCTACATGAAAACCGCTTAAGCTATCTAGTTTTGAAGGTAAATAGACCAGCTCCATTTTTGGGAAAATATGAAACGTATATGAAATGGTAAACGTGTGAAGCAGCAAACTAAAAGATTTTGGACAAAAAAAACCTATCTCAAACACTTAACGGGGCTGACAAATGTACACTTTCATTTACACCGTATAAACGATAGCCAAATTTTGGATGATAAATCATACATTGAGTATCTGGCTAGGAATCCCGGAAAATTGCATAAAATTCCCTGCCTGAAACTCAGAAAGTACCCTGTGCAAAATGCAAACAATTGTGAGGATTTTCTCTTGGACCTTTCAGGGGCGGGCTTCACCCTTCTGGAAAAATATCATGGTGAAACATGAAACAATAATGAACCTCGTTTGGCACAGACTACCCTCTTGGGAATCGATACAAATCCCACCTATGGAAGAGGAAAATCATCTTTCCAGCTACCTTTTGAAGGGGGGATATGTTACCCATAGAATCCATGTATGGTATATTTACCTACATTTACCACAAACAATCAACCATTCATGTAGGTAAATATGCCATAGATGGATGGTATGGGCTAGTTCCCTGAAAGGGTAGCACATACTCTGACTTCCCACCCCGTCGTTTTGTTCATGTGGCAGCCTGTTGAGAAGGCGGCCGATGTGACGAGGAGGTTTGGCGCATCATCCTGAGGCCGGTTTTTATCTAAGATAACCCCAACATACCCCGAAAGGAGCATACCCTTGGCATCCCCAAACTCCCAAATGATGAAAGGAATTCCTTCATAAACTGTTGGTTGAGGGTCCGGGGCATGTTTCAGGGGTATGTTGAAAAATTCGGAGATTTTTCAACAAATCCAACCCCAAGCAACCTTCCGGATTGAATTTGCTGGGCTCTGAAACATCGAAAAAAAAACAGTCCTGAAATCTTAACACCTTCGACTCAGCCATCCATTTCAGATCATGAAAGTTTAATCCCTGGAAGTCAACGACCATTTTAAAAAATGGTGGTTCCTTTTGGATGATGATAAACCCCTATTTTAAAATAATGGTGAAACTCGGAAACCAACCGGACTAACAAAATGGTGGAGGATGTTTGTAAAGATTTGAAGGCTAGTCAACCTACCCCCCTCTAACATACCATGACCAGAAAATAAGGCCGTATTTTTTGGGCTTACTAATCATTGCTTTCCCTTAATAAGATCTTAACATAAGGCCTTTTTAAACCCTTATTTCTGGAGGGGGTAGGTTAGGTTTGACCAGCCATCAGGATTACAGCCTTGAGAGTTGACAAATAGATACCCTTGGTATCTATCGGTCAAATTTCACGGGTGTGTTGTAACTAGAAACGCGTTTTTTCACACCTGCAAAACCTGATTTTCTTGGAAGACAAAACATCATTGCCCC
The DNA here is from genome assembly GCA_000507305.1 of Breviolum minutum Mf 1.05b.01. Classification (NCBI taxonomy): domain Eukaryota; class Dinophyceae; order Suessiales; family Symbiodiniaceae; genus Breviolum; species Breviolum minutum. The sequence continues at coordinate 33,355 of DF243759.1, read as the reverse complement.
CCCCCAAAAAAATATCCAAGTTCATCAACTCTCCATATCCCTCCCCCTTTGTCTGACAGGAATCTTGAGCAAATTGGTGAACATATCAGTTGAGAGCTGTTCCCACAGCAAATGGGCATAGGAATTACTACCTTCGGTTGAATCTTTCATGGTTTGATTGCTTTGCGTCCCCCGTACTTCACAAAAAACAGGTGAGACATCCATCATTTTAAGCCCTTAATGATGATGTTTGAGTTAACAAAAACAAAGGGACATGAACCTCGCACACCCTATCTTTTTATCATTTTTTTTCTCAGCCCAAGCATCTGATTTTGATAAGGAGGTGGAGCTCCATACATAGCACTTTGTCCTCCATTTGGAGCAGCATATTGTGCCATGCCTTGCTGGTAATAAGGATACCTCAGTTCAAAAAGACATCAAGCAGTGGCAAGCATGAACTTTTACATCTAACTTGTCCCCATTTTTTTACATCCAACTTGCGTCCCACAAAATCGTAGAAGAATCCATAGGTGATTTCAGCGCCGAAACTGTCTGGATGGCAAACTTTTTCAACTCGTCAAAGTAGACACCGTTTCCCCGAAACATCACCACTTGGCTTGGAATTTGTGGGAACATGGGTGGGAAAACCATCTGCAAAAACGAATCTTCACCTCTACCTACTACCCATCATTGTGTTCTAGTGGTGGAAAATCTTGTACTCAGGATCAACAAAAACCACCATCCTATACCTGAAGGGCCTTCCCAGGGAATAAGTACAGTCTGTAACCCCCATTTACAAGCCATGAATGGCCATTTGTAAGGGAACAACCCGATCCTTCGGGGACGAATCCTAACCATGTTTATTAACCACTTATTACATGGGATGATCCTCCCAAGTAGTTATAAATGGGGGTTATATATGGCCTTATAGATCTTATAGATGGGTTTGCCTGGGTTTTTCCACCCCTTTCTCAGTAAAGGGACCTTCCAGCAAAGTCCCCAAATTGGAACCCCCCCATCTCCATACACTTCCCATACGAAGCTCCCATCAGCTTGGTCACTGTCTGTCCCGTGGGGTAGCTGGGTAGGTGGGAGTCTCCGCTGTTTGGGAGGCCGAAAGGGGGTATGAATCATGGGTTCCCCATGCAAAAATCTCGTACCTGAAGTTAGGGTAGTTCAATCACCCATTATTGTACCTGAAACCTGACTGTCCTCTATTTTGAGGGTTGAACCCTCCAAAGCAAGGCGCGTTTTTCAAGCCACACTTGACCAAGCAAAGAGAATACGGTTTACTTGACCAAGACAATTTGAGTGATCTACAAAAGTTTGACACCTGTAAACTGAATCAAGTTCTGGATAAATTATACCAAACTCTTGGCAATTCCGGAGTTTTACGGCTCATCTCTTTGATTGTCCTCTGTTTTGGCTAGGAGACAAGAAACTCATCTGGTCGGTGGTTTTCAACCAATCTGAAAAAATATTAGTCAAATTGGAAATCTTCCCCAAATAATTTCCAAATAGGGATGAACATACGAAAAAAGTGGAAACCACCACCTAGTCATGTTTGCATGGATGTTTAGCTTTTGTTGGTAATACTGCGTAATACCCACCTAGTGTACCCTAGAAATATTGAGCCCCCAAGAGTGTAACCCACCTACTTAGATGTCCCAGGAAGTTAGGATCAATGGTTAGTAAATGGGTATTTCACCTACTTATAAATGGGGTTTTTGTTGGGGTTACAACCCATTTACTAACCATTGATCCTAACTTCCAACGGGACATCCAAGTAGTCATTATCTATGACATCTATGACTACCGAGGTACTGATATTGAGCTGCTTGGGCGGCAGCATTTCCAGGCATTGCTTGTTGGTAGTACTGCTGATACCTGAGCTCGGGGACCATTAAGCAAGACCTTCTATTTCCTACTGAGAGGTTCAGGATACTTAGGAAAACTGGTTATATGTAGGTTTATAACCCTAGTTAGGGGACATATAACCCACTTATAGAGGTTGTAACCCTGGTTACTATCCACGTATCCTAAGTATCCTGAACCCCGAAGTATCCCATGACGGATCCATGGGACGATTGTACATTTACCAACATGAATGGTTGATTTTTATTGGAAATTGTGGGTAAATACACCATAAATGGATCCTATGGGTATTGAAATGGATGACATTCCGTCGTTACGTTAGGTTACTGGATGGAGGAAAAACGTTTTCCCCAAATTGTATGCTGACAGAAAGTATTCCCCGGGAAAACTGCAAAAGGAATATCATCCTTCCAAACCTCCATCTGTGCCAGGGTCTAAACTCCTTTCATAATCACTCAAGTTGGAAATGGTAGCCCCCAAGACTTGTTTCCTTAGCAAGCTTGGGGCAGTCTCCTCTGAATCATGATGATCTTGGATCTGCTTGTTGGATGCTTGGAAAAAGGTTCCAAACATATTCTCTCAAATGGTGGGTTTAATAGTGATTTACCATGAACATAGAATCCGTGTATGGTATATCTACATACATTTAAACATTAACATCAACCATTCATCTAGTCCCATGGATCCTATGGTACAATCCGTAAAAAATCACCAACAAAAACAAACAAATCCAAGCTATCTAGAGAATTATATCTAGCCAAATTATCATGTTTCACCAACCTAGATTTCCCTAAGAGGTCCCATTTCCCTTCCAATTCCCTTACCTTTGTAGGGGCTCAGGTCGCTATAATTTGAACATAAATAATCATACCTAGAAGCCACCTGACCCTATTTTTTTGGGTGGTTCACTCCGGGTCCACCTTCCCTTTATGGCTCAGTCGTCTTCCAAAATATGGAGAATACCACGACGCCAAGCTACTGATATGCCTCTGGTGCCACGGCCTGCGCGGCCTGCGCCTGCGCCTGCGCTTGGTACCAATCCTGCCAGTCTTGGTTCGTCTGTTCCGGCCTGCGGCGGCGGTGAAGAAACCCTAAAAATCCAGACCCCGGGACCCGAGGATTTTTCCGGGTTCCAATCCCATTTTTTAGGTCATAGGAATGATAGGAATGTAGGGTATAATCCCGGATTTTTAGGACAATACAAACGGATTCTTAGGGACGTCTGTCAGGATGCTTTTCAGTATGGTTATAACCTCTATAAATAGCCCTATAAGCGGGCAACTGGCATCATAAACCACTATACATGGAGTTATGGACCCTTACTTATAACCGGTATAGGGCCGCATCTTGTACGAGGTGGCCCAACTTGCGGCCATAAATCAAAAACCAATGCTGGTGAAAGGGTGGCAAATTGATCACCTAACATCCCCTACAAGATGGAACCCCCTAACTACTATAAGTGGATTTATCCCTAGTTATACCCATTTACAACCATGGTTAGATAGGGTTTGCTGGGGTTATAACTACCTTATAACTAGGGGGGCCCCTTGTTGTATGACTCCAAAACCACACCCCCAACATCTCCCCCCCGGCAACAACCGTTGCATTCAGCCAATGGCACACTTGCGCTGCGGCCGGCGTCTCCCCAAAGCCTCGGTTTTGGGGGAGCTTGTTAAGAGGCCCAGAGTATTCATGGGAATGGACACCGAAAAGCCTAGATGGTTGAATTTTTTATTAGAAAATGAAGACTTGGAATTTTGGTAAATATAATATGATTTCAAAAAATGGAGATCTGTAAAGGGATATCAGTCTACATGAACAAGTAATATGAAAAAGTTTATGTCGCAGAATGTTGAGATAAATGTTTGTATATACACGGGTACAATGACTATATTGACTAAAAGTGAGGCTCATTCCGCACTGTACCTCGGCTTCAGGTCGTTGGGTAGGGTCTTAATACTTGGAGGATCATCCCAGTGAGATCCAGTAGTTAGGATCACCCCTATTCACAAACCATGGAAACGCCATTTGGAAGGGGTCCAAGACCCCGATCCTTAGGGTCCCACGAAACCCATCACCCTGGTTGTAAACAACGGTCTCCAAAACTTCAAATCCCACCTACAAGTAGCGACACTCCCCGCGGTTTTTTGACCCCCAAGGAAATACTTTAAGTTATCCAAATTACTGGCCGTTTTTTTTCACCCCTACTTGGTATAAGTGGAGTTATGGGCCCCTATAACTGATGATGTCATGAGCCACGTTGCCAAGTCGCCACACCTCGTCACCCGCAATTTTTAAGGTTCCAAACTGGGTATGTTGAAGGAGAAACCCATGTGCTGCTGTGGATAGAAACCATACGCCTCGGTTTTGGTGTGAAGAACATCCGTCGATCACGCCACGTGGAAAAACACAAACGTTTCCGCCAAAACGTTGGAAGGCGTTGGAAGGCTACGGGCATGGCGACAAAAAATGTTTGAGGCAGAGACGAAAATGGTTGGAAAAAAACTACAACATGTTAAGAGCCAGGTGATTCAAAGTGACCTTTTTATGCCCTAATTTGAAGGTCACTTAACCTGTGAAGGGGTCACTTAACTATCCCAAAAAGGGCACAAAGAATTGCCAGGAGAAAGGGATGTTGACTCCACAAAAGAATGCTTCAGAAAAATTCAACCAATTGGAAACGCAAATCCCCTCACTAAGATTTGCCTCAGATCGGAACAACATTTCTTCCAAAAATTGTCCCACCTAAAATTGGTGATTTAAGTTGATATATCCGAAGGCGATTTTTCATCCCATAGTTTCCATCCGCATCAAACATCACTCGTTGTCTTGAGAGACTTTTTGTGGGGGAAACCACATCTTTGCGGTAGTTGTTGGGGGTTTACTACCCCCAAAAAAATAATAACAAAGATACCCAAACTAGCCACATTTGAAAGAAGAACATCATTCTGGGTGTCTAGTCGTCCAATTTTGGGTCATGAAAATTTTCAAACATCTTCGCGTTCCCTGCAACAACAAAATGCCCACAGCCCAGCCCGGGCTTGTTGATGGAAGTATGAGTTGCACTATCCTCTAGTTGCTCAGTGGATTTTCTCCAAACGACAAAAACGCCAAAATTGGCTCCTTTGAAGCCTTTGAACTCAAGTTAAACTGGTGCTTAACGAAAGTACCAAATCAATAAAAAACAATGTACAAAGGTGTACCCCTACCACTTATAGATACCTGTTATAACCTCTATAAGTAGGGTTATAACCCCGGTTACCGATTATATAAGGCTATATTTGAAAGGGTTTTTTCACTCCATTTGTAACGATCGTATGCGCCCCACCTTGTACAAGTCTCCCTTTGTTCTTGTTGTCATTTTCTCTTCGCCCATCAAATTTCTCGTGAATCTCCAAGCTGAACTCACTCTCACTCGCCTGGTAAAGGACACCTGCATCAAAGAGAAGTTGAAATTCTGCTTCTGAGACCTGGCAAACAACCATGAAATCTTGATTGCTTCAGCTTCCGGGATTTCGGATCCAAGGTATACCGCCCCCCAACGATCCGGAAAAAAACATGGGTATAACTGGGCTTTTTTGTAACCTCTTTAAGTGGAGTTGTGGGCAGATGCTTCGAACTGGTACGGGCTGATCTGATAACAATGGTTTATTCTAATCCCTCATATGACTGGGTATTATACAGTTATAGACAACAAATAACCAGGGTTTAGTTTACTGCTCAGCTGAGAAAAAAGAAGAGTTTCGGAAAAGGGGACTGTTTGATGACATACAAATACCTTGGTTTGGTAGATAAGGATCACCCCCCAAAAAATCTTTCACAGCAAATTGAGCCACGAATAAACACTTCTTACTGTTGTTTAATTGGGGATCCTTATAATGGTTTATTCTAATGCCCACATAACTCGGGGTTTACCATAATCACTTGAAACAACCCTAAAAAATTGGAGAAACCCTGCATCACCAAGGGACAATACCTGTCAATCTTTAGGGGTGATTTTCCCATATAGCCTAGGTGCTTATGGTGGACTCCGTAACTGGGTAGTACCAGCAGCTTCAAAGGGGTGCCAAATGATTCCTAAAGGGCGTCAATTCACCATCCCTTAGGGTTTCTTTGGCACCCCTTTGAAGGTGCTGGTATAATCTCCTATTATTATACCCTAAAACCACCAGTTTTTTTTTCCATTGCTCAATTGGTATGAGCTTGGGGGGGTTGAATTCACACCCATCCAAACCTATTGTGTATAAACTGGAAGAGTCGAGTTATAGCATGGCCGTTATTTCCAGCTATGCAGTGTTGATAGTGGGCCTTTTTTTATAGGATCTTGAAACAAAGAATCAATATAGTCATCATTTGTGTAAGGAATCAATCAATACATAGTATGAATAGGTTCATATACATATATATATATATATTGGATCCTGCCAAAACTAGGCAAAACTGCTGGGTCCCGAACGCCAAAGGTTGAGCACAAAAAAGCAGGCTGGCTAAGGGTCTATCAGGGATGATCTTAGTCCATGTACGGTGGATACATACATGTGATTCAAATGCTATGGTAAATGTAGTTACAAGGTGGGCCCCTACCAGTTGCAAGTAGGGGCCCATAACTCCACTAAAAAAGGGGTTACAAACCCAGTTATCCATGTATAAGGCCATTTATAACTAGTAGGGGTCCACCTTGTACAAATATAAACCATACATGGATCCCTATGGCATGTAATGATTCATCAAATCTTCCAAAATTCTCCAAATGCATCTTTGGATGAAGTGTTTGGACATCCTCATATTAATAGGCCTTTCTCCGCAGTGTGCAAAAAAGGGCTCCAAATTGACACTTATACAAACCCAAGGCGAGTTTTTTCGGAAAACTGGGGATAATTAATCAGACTCCAATCCAATTTTCCTTGTCATTTGCTTCAACATCCAGTCATACCTGGTAGTGGTAAGGTTTGGGCCCCAACATCATACCTCCAAACAAAGATACTTCGTAACACACCCTTTGATCCATGGGAGGATTGTGTATTCACCGATCCATTAATGGTTGAATTTTGGTGAGATCAATGTAGGTGAATATACATACCTAGAACCCAGCTGTAAATATTTATACATACCTAAAACCCCACGGATCTCAATTTTTGCAACCCCTCAAAGCACGGCCAAAATTCCAATCAAAACAGCCGGGTCATTTAGGTTCTATAGGTATACCATACATGGATCGATCCTATGGGAAACGGTACTCAGATTTGCTTGTTGGGTGGTTGAAACAAAAGGATGTGTTCCCCAAATCATGGTTCAATGGTGATGGATCCCATGGTAGAATCCGTAGAAAATCACCTTAAGCAAACATCAGGATATGTATTCATGATGATTCATCTCAATGCTTTTCCTTCCGGCAAACTGTTGAAACTTACACCTCCTATTGCCCTTCTGCACCTCGCAGACACCAATGCCATCATCGTGGTCAACCATCTCCTGTCCGAAAGGAAGGGGCCGTCCGTTCCCCAAAAAAAAACAAAATGGATCTTCCGAAATTTCTTCATTTTGGAAGGTTTCCCATGGTTGTTTTTGTTTTTATCCCGTCATCACGTGTGATATCCATGGCAAGTTTCGATGGGAGCATCCCAAACTTCGCAGGTATATACACTACGTCAGCAGGAGAATGGCTGACATCACTGTCACATAGGACGGTGGCCCTCTGGTCTCCATTGGCCTAACTAAACTTTGAGATTCAAGCTGAGAAGATGACTTCGAAAGTCTATTGAAGTTGTGCGTTGGACCCTCCGCAGATCGATAAATTCGCGCGAAGAAAAATCATTGCGAAGGGCAAGGTACATGAAAGATGCCGAAGGACATTGGAAGCTATCTCCATCACCAGGTCCGTTGATGAGCAACCGCAGTCGTTCACCGTGGAGTTTGGCCGATCTCTGGTTTGGCATCAAACCTGGTTTTGGCCTTGAAGGCAACAAGGAGCCTGCACCTTTGTCTCCGTTGAGAGGCGCGCCGCACATCTGATGTTTTAGCAGTTGTTTTCAGTTTTGTTGGTATTGTTGATGGTTCAGAAATCCAGCTAACCAGTTGAATATGGTAAATATCCCATCATTTACAAGGTTTCATATACATGTTGTGTGGTTCGCCGGGTTTCTGAACCAGCAACAGTATCAGTGGTGAAAATCTCATCTACCTCCAAGAAAATCCCAAGGTGGGGGCATGCGAAAAAAAAAACACAAATATCCAGGATGCCAGTTGTCACATAACTCAAGGGAGTTGGTCTTAACCTACACAACGGGGTAGTTTAGGGAGATAAAATGTAGATACCATGCGCCCCCCCAAAACTGATGGAAAAATATAGGGCTTTTAAGGCCACCTAAAACCCAGGTTATTTACCATAAAAACCTCCAAAGATGTAGGTTTTTTGGGCCCATGGTACATATATGAGCTAGACCCATGGAAGTCCTTGGTCACCTTTTTTTAGTCCGGTAGGTTTCCAAGTTTTACCATTAATTTAGTAGGGGTTATCATCATCCAAAAGGAACCACCATTTTTTAATGGTGGTTGACTTCCAGGGTATAGCATATATGAAACACTGACTAGGTTCAGAATCCTTATGTATTTGATGGTTTCTACAATAAACCACCAAAATAACTGCGTACTACTCCCCCGAAAACAAACGTATTCCCTGAAAAAATAGTGGTTGGAAGACGATCCTCTCCTTTTTCAAATGTTAGTTTTCGGGGGTGTAATGAATAGTGGATCAACCAAAAGAAGTATATTAACTATATAGGTCAAATACTAATTAATTCGGTTTGATCAATCAAATGAGCCACGAAAAAAACCTTTACTACTTTCCATTGAATCCTGGTTGGTTAATAGGGATCCTTCTAATGGGTTCTTATAATCCCTATATAACTGGGTAGTATCATCCCCTATATAATCTAACCAACCAGGGTTCTTTTCGTGGCTCAAATAACGTTATAACATATCAAACAACACCAAACAAAAATTGGTAGTAACTAATAGTTCATCCCCGAGAAATCAACCAAACAAGCTTTTGATCATTGGCTCGGTGTAAAGTTTTTTCACTCCCCCACATGACGGATCCATTCGGGACGATGGTATTGTGCACATCTACATTCCCTAGTCCTCCAAGACCCTTGTGAGAGTGTATTTTGGGCAGGATTTTAAGGTCTAAATATCTCCTGCAAAGGTATTTGGAGCACTAGGGATTCATGGTTAATTCTTAAGGGATCAATATCCCAGACGCTCAATGTATGTCAAATTTACCTACAAAACTGGGCGGTTTCGGGTGTAAATGAACGTACATGCACCATACATTGAGTGTCTGGGTAAAGGTAACTTGGATTTGCTTGTTGGACGCTTAGAAAAGGTTACAAAAGGATGTATTCCCCCAAAAAATGGTGATGAATACCATGGCACAATCCGTGAAAAATCGCCTTAAACAAATCCAAGGTCTATACAAGGTGGGCCCTTTACCAGTCATAAGCAGGAGGCCCATAACTCTACTTATAGGGTTGCATTCAAAACCACCAGTTACCCAGTTGTTTTCGGCCTCAGGGGCTCCAGTCTCGGCCGCCTTAGGAAGATGGGAATGAATGCCCAACGGTGGTTGGAAAAAAAATATCCCACATTGGTGGGTTTTAATGGTGATTTACTAACCATTATTAATTGATATATTAAGCCAGCAAATTGATAAGATAACCAGGTGGTTAAAAGAAATGATACCTAATTTGTTGAATTTGACTAATATACTAATATATGCTAACAAATTGATAACTAGGTGGTGGAATACACCCAGTTGTTAAAATATATTATATAGTCAAATTGGTTCCTTTCCCAGGGTGGTAGGGTTGAAGGTAGAAAATGTTTGAAGATACAAAATAAAACTGGGATATCGGATATGATTGATGAAAATACGAGCAACATACTTATGGCATTATTTAGTGACGATGAAGCAACACATGTTTGGGTGAAATTTTCATTAGCCAAGCAAGCGCTCAGCAGGGCGCCGAAAGGAATTTGATTCCGTTTCTTTAGTTTTGTACTCATTTTCATGTATTTTCAGAAGATCTACTAGGGTGTCCAGCTGGAAGTGATGGTAACTGGTTAGTAAGTTGGTTTATTTGACCTACTTAGGGGATATATCCAACCTACTTATCTTGGGGTGATTTAATCCATTGATCCTAAGTACCTTTTCAGGGCATCCCAGGTAATGAAACTCATGTCACTTCGAGATGGTGGTTGGACTTATAAATCTGAACAAACACTTGTGGCTGGTCAACCTACCCACCCCCTAATGTACTCCCCTCAGATATCAGGGTTTCATAGGCCCTTATTAGGGTGTTATTTCTGGGGGTGGTAACTTAGGCGGGGGGTAGGTTGACTGTGACTAGCCATGAAACACAAGACATGAAGGAATCTGGCCCATATTCCTCCGATTCTTTTTCACACGTTTTTTTTTTTCGGAAAATAGACACACGAACCCTTAAGGGAATGTCAATCTATACTATACCTAGAACCCAAATGAACCTTGTTTTGATTGAAAAGGGCCTTATTTCGGAGGGTTGATCTTCAAAAATAGAGGTCATTGGGGCTCCAGGTACGCAATAAAACCCCCTTCTTGTTGCGGAGGGAATTTCAGAGGAGCCGTGTTTTTTCACCCTCACCCCTCCCCCCCAAAAAAACATGCTCCATGTATGGAATGTTTACCCACATTCAAACACAAATCTAGGTGACATGTAGGCAAATATACCAGTCCCATGGAGAATATGGGAAAGGATTACACCCGAAAAATCTGACACATTCAAAACTTGTCATTTTTTCAAGGGAACCCATCAATTTGGGTATGTTAGTTTCACATTGACTCTTGACCATGGTAAATATTCCATACATGCTATTTGGTTTATATGGAATACCATGTAAACCATGGTTTTTCATACACCATATATGGTAAATATACCATTTGCCACGGTTTCAACGTATTAGGTAAGGAAAATACCATGGCAAATATACCACATCCGACAAACACTCGACAGGCGCCTCCAAAGACTCCTGGCCTTCCGCAGCTTCGGTGGCCTGAACTTCGTCAAACAACATCGACGGAAGCGATCGGATTCCAATGGTGATCGGATTCCAATGGGTGAAACTAGTTGGTGGTTCTAAGGTTGTGCATGGGTATATTCCCACAACATGAACAAGTGGTTATCTCCCACGACATGGATTTTCATGGATATAAAATCCCACCTGGGATACATATAATCCTAAGGCTAGGGTTATCTCAAGGAAATCTTTCTAAGGTTGTTTCAACACACCGAACTGGAACACACCCCGAGCAACCTGTCCCAACAGGCTGTAAAGGGAATCCTTTCATAGTTGGGTACGGATTGTCTGGGGTGTGCTCCAGGGGTGTGTGACTGTCTTGGAGTGGTTTTTCACCAACCCCCCATCCGAAAAATAGGAGTCAAGTCAAAATGGGTCGGAATCTTCCCCCAAATTTTCGGGGTGAAAATTCCAAAAAACATTTGAGTTGCCACCACCTAGTATACCTATACTTATGGGTTTTTTGTTGGGGTTATAACTTACAGTTGGGATTCCAATGGTGATTGGATGAATGGGTTTAGTTATTTAACCTACTTATCAATGGGGTTTTTGTTGGGGTTGTAACCCATCTACTAACCATTTACTAACTTCCAACGGGACATCCAAGTATACGAAACCAAAAGGAATTGGAGTCTCTGAGGTGTTTCCCACAGATCTGGGATTTGCTTATGTTGGATGCTTGAGGAAAAAGTTCCAAAACATGTTCTCCTAAATGGTGGTGAATGATGAATACCATGGCACATTCCGTAAAAAATCACCCAAAAAAAACAAATCCAAGGTGATAATATTTTAATACCATACAATATCATACACGGATCCTCATTTGGCAATCTAAGGTTTTGGTATCGTGAACGCAAATGTTGCACATCCCTTGTGCTCGAATCTTTTGTTGGCAGCATCCATGAGGAGCTTGACTCCGATGATGAGGATATAGTATGTAAAGGCTCATGAAGCAGGCTCAATGATGAGCTTTACTGTATCTTCAGCAGCCGCCTTCGCAGCAGCCCGCAAGGGTCGATGCAAGCACACATTTTGCAGGGTCACATCTAAACATCCCAGGAAAAAAAACAAGGCACAAAAGGCCATGCCTTTAGCCTTCGAACTTCAGCTTTAGGTAGCAGGACCAGCCACGCTGAGTTGGGCACCTTTTCCTTGAGTTGGGCGCCTTCCAGTTTTGACATCTTGAGGCTGAGTTGGGCACCTTTTGGATTGGACCAGCCACTCTGAGTTGGGCACCTTCTGAGTTGGACCCTTTTTCCTTGAGTTGGGCACCTTCCAGTTGTGGGAGATCTTGAGGCTGAGTTGGACCCAAAAACGAAACCAAATGAACGATTTTTCCCACTTATTGGAGGATCGTCCCAGTTAGTAAGTGCTTAAAAACCATGCTTAGTTTTTTTCCCTAAGTAGGACTATTCCCCTTCCAAATGGCCTTTTTATGGCTTATAAATGGGGGTTCATCCTAACTACTTACTATGGGATGATCCTCCAAAGTAGTACACCCTTTCTCGACTATGCTCACTTTCCATGCCATCCTGCTGCGCAATTTATTAAAAACCCTAACCTGAACTGTATGTTTCGGCCATTTTGGGGCCCGGATTCCCTTACTAAACAACTACCTTCTGGGGGTTTTTCCAACCGGCGGGAAGGGTCGCTATAAAATTGCCTACTTGGATGTCCCAGGAAGATAGTAAATGGTTAGTAAGTGGGTTATAACCCCAACAAAAACCACCATTTATAGGCAGGTGAAATAACCCACTTACTAACCATTGATCCTAACTTCCAACGGGACATCCAAGTGGGAATCCTGTCACTCACTTATTGTTGGGGCACCTCGTTCCCCTGCAATGGTGCGTTCTCAGGACGTTCGGAATTCCCGTCCTCTGGACGCTCCACACCTTCCTGGACCACGAGTTTTAAAAGCGAGGGAAGCTTGAAGGGTTTTCGGATGGGTTTTGGTGAAAGGGAAGCTACGGTACCCTCTGGTAAACTTACATAGCGATTGCTGGAATAACCCCCTATTTTTACTACTTGGTGAGTACCTAGTAGGAAATACATCTTCAATCAAAGGGTCCATTTTCCAGCCAGCTATGTTAGATTACCGGAGTGTAAGTAGTAATTTTTGGAGTTCCCAGATGCTCATTGTATGGTCTATTTACCTCCAGAAATGGTGGTAGTTTTGGAGGAAATGTAGGTAAATATGCCATACATTGATCATCTGGGTATGTGTTTTGATACATATTTGTATATACCTGGCAATTCTTTTTGTGAGCTCTTTGGGATTCTTAAGTTACCCTTGCAAAGGTTGAGTGACCTCCAACGATCGGGGATAACAAGGTCGCTTTGAATCACCTGGTGTATATGTATATGTATATATATATAAATACTATATATATATAAATCATGTTAAACTTAAAATTATAAAATTCCTTCCGAGAGATTTGGACATCCATCATTCGGGGCTTAAAATGATGGTATAATTCACCTCCTTTTTGTGGGTTTTTTCATGGGGACATTCATATAGCAAACCATGGGAATCAACAAGATCAAATCACCATTTGAGCTACGGCAACATTGAAACCCGAATATGAAATTCCATGAATACTGATTGATTCATAAGGATCCTTATTATGGCACGCATTACAATGTCTGTATCTATATAAGCGGGTAGTTTCATTCCCTATATACTGTAAAAAAAACAGAGTTTGGGTCACTGCTCAAGTGGAAATGTTGGATATAATGTGCCTACAACCCATCTGACCTGATTTTGGGGGGTTGACATTCGATTTTTATGGCTCGAACCTTGCAACATTTGGTCGTTTGGGTTCTCGGTATGTAAACAATTATCTGGGCAAATCACTATATTTCCTAAACCTGAATCAATGCCATTTTGGGTATAGGTTCCCAAACCTAAACTACCATTTGCGGGTCACCAACCGGCGGGAAAGGTCGCTAAAAAATTGCCCAGGATTATGAATTATATATTTCCTGGAACTCAGCCAACATTCTAGAAATCTTTTTTTTGGGGGATAATGATAAACCTTTGCCATAAACAATGGTGTTTATCCGAAACTAAACACTCAATGTATGGTGTATTTACCCTAAACTACCCAAATGAAGGTAAATAGACCATCCATTGAGCGTCTGGGTATGCAATCCCTTGTCTTACTCAGCCAAAGGACCATAAAACAAGTTTAAACTGCATGTTTCCCACCAAATATCTAAACTGTAATTCCCCAAGAATTCAAGAGCATTGGCTGAGTCAGTTCATTATGAGATTACCTGGAACCCAGCCATGACCTCTACTTTTGAAGGGTCAACCGTTAACGCCACCAAAACAAGGCCGAAACTTCCAATCAAAACAGCCAGGTCATTTTTGGGTTCCCGGTAGGGGTAATATAACTCCCCCCCTCCCGCATCCTCGTCACGTTGCGAGGAACGGCTGCTGGGCCGTGAGGAGATCTCACCGCCTGTCTTGCTGAGCTGTGCCAGGTCAGCCCCAAGCCGATCGTTATGAGGTCATGGGGCCCCTATAATCCCTATAAATGGCTTGAAATTAGTGGGTAACTGGGGTTCTTTCACCCCTATCAATGGAGTTATGGGCCCCTGCTTATAACTGGTAGGGATTTATGTTGTACCAGGTGGTTCAATTCGTGACCTTTTGATCCCCTAACGTTGGAGGTCACTTAACCTTTCCAAGGGTAAGTTATATAAGCTTCCCAAAAGGGTTACAAAGAATTGCCATGGGACTGAAATATTTACATACATTTAATTTACCATAGTTTTAAGCCTTTCATGTAGCCAAATGTAGGTATACCAGCTTCTTCAAGACGTGACCTTTTGATTCCCCAAATGGAGGACACGTTTTCAGCCCTGAAAAGGTCACTTGTGAGTCAAAAGGAGGTCAATTTGAAGAACCTGGCAGGGCATGGTTCAGGATGATTCAGCCACTACTGGGATGTCCTGCTGGTACTTAGTAAATGGATTAAATCACCCGTAAAAATTAGTGGGTTGGATACGTCCCGCAAATAGATGAAATACACCAACTTACTAACGTTCGTTACGATCACTTCCATGGACCCTAGTACTTTGGGGATTTCCGTTCCACTGATCCAACAACTTCACTGCTGAAAAACTTACAGTCTCCAAAACTCCCGTTTTTGTTGAAGTGCCCCTTCCCTAAGAATCCAGACCCCTCCCGAAAATTTGTAGTATTAGTGGTAAAAAAACAGCCATCCTCACAATGGGAATATAGGAGAAATCCCTTTCTTAGGACATATCTGGATCCTTAGGGATGGCACGTATATTTACCTAGATTTAGTTGATGTTCAGGGCAAATGTATGGTAAATATACAATATACCTAGATTCTATGGGTTGAGACCCTAATAAAACCTACCCGAAACTCATTGTCAGAAGGGTTTTGGTGCACCAGGGAAGCATATTCCTATCCAAATTGAGAGGGGAGAGGATCCAACTTTCCTCTTTGAAAAATGCCTTCAATCGAGCCACGAAAAAAACCGGACCTCACTTTCCATTGAGTCATCCTGGTTGGTTAAGGTTCCGGGATCCTGATGACTCATGGCTTATGACTATCCCCTAATATAACTGGGTAGTATTTCATCCCTGACATAAACCCTAAACAACCAATTATGTACCCTAAATGGTAGTTATATTCACTATATACCCAGTTGTATATATAATCCCCTCTATCACTGTTTGTTGATATACCTGGACCCTAAAACAACTTTCTTGGCCCTTTTTTTCATTCCCCGGCAGTGCCTTCGGTGGACCTGGACAGTTGGAAGTAGCTGATGAAAGTCACCCGGAAATGCCACCGGTTTCCCCTACAAAAATCGCCGGCCTTATTGAGGCATTAAAGAAAAAAACACCATCATCTCCTGGGTTGAGGCCTTATTTCCTAGGAGGGTGGCATTCTTGGAGGATCATCCCAGGACTTGTAAGTAGTTAGGATAGGTAAGGATCACCCCCCCGATTTACATGCCATGAATGGCTATTTGGAAGGGGTCCCACAACCCTAGTTAACGAACTTGTAGTTGTTTATATACCCATGGTTAGTAAGTAAGTCCCCTATGGCGGGTTGTTGGACCGACCCATTATCACATGGCCTTATTTTATGGTTTTGCAAATAGGGGTTACAAACTACATTTGAAACATGCTGAAAACAATGATTGTTTCTGATGCAAGAAGAAAAAACCCTTGTCCTTCAAATTTCCCCAAATACCTTGTCAGGAGGTGTTTGGAGCCCCTGAAGGGCTTGTCAGGAGGTGTCACAAGGTATTTGGAAGACTAAGGAAACAAGCATGATACTAGGATGGAAGATGTCGTTCACCAGTTAAGATGTAGAAAATTCAATGTTTCCATAGGATTTTCCACATAACAGGTGGCTTTTGTTGGATTTCTTCCATCAACAGTATGTTGTTTACGATTTGAGAAATTCAAAAACAGTTCCCACACGCCACTAGTCATACTGTCACCCAAGCCGCCATTCCAAACCCAAATACCACATGTATGGTATGTTTACTTACAGGTACCCCCCCTAAACCACCCAAACATAGGTAAATATACCATACATTGTGCATTTGGGATACATTAAGTATCTGGAAAACAAAAAAACACCGTTGTCCAAACAAATAGAAAACCACACGTCAATCTTCATCATTTCCTTGGTCTTCCACAGGTGCTGGGTGTTACTGTAAAATCATCCACAAGAGCCACGAAAAAACAAAAAAACACCTTTTAAACCCTCCTACTTTCCATTGAATCCTGGTTGGTTAAAAGGGATCCGGGATCGTGAGAAAGCTTTTATTTCTTACTAGTCCCCAGATCACTGGGTAGTATAATCCTAAACAACCAGGTTTTCTTTCATTGCTCAGGCAAGCAACTAGTAGGCCACCTCGTGACTGCTGTCGCTTGAAAAACTGTAAAACAACTCCTGAGTAATGAACTTGCATGTTCAACGGATGTTTCAGGTTCCTGTAAAAGGTGGTAGGCAGGTAGTGTATAATCACCCAATTGGCAGTAGAAAAAACGCTTATATACCAGGTAGATATTGCCTTCTAGGGGATTATATAATCCCAACCACCTACTACCAGAACCAGAATCATTTTATGACATGGCAAACAAAATAAAGCTGCAGTTAAAACCCCTGAAAAACCAACGGGCCGAACCTCGAAAACCAATTATGAAAAACGTTTCACCAAACAGAATCATCTTCCATCTATTGTGGTACATTTTTCGAGTCCTACAAAAAAAACAACAACAAAACCACATGCTCCATGTATGGAATATCTACTCACATTTGCCAAAAAACTAGGCCAAATCTAGGTAAATATTTCGTATATACATGGGAGCATATGGGATTGGATTGCACCCCCAGAAATCTTAGATACCAAAAACTTGCCATTTTTAAATGGTCCAAGGCCCATCATTTTGGGTATGTTACTTTCCCACTGTTTGTTTGGAAACTGGGAAAAGCATCGCCATGGCAAATACACCATAGTAAATACCATAATTACATGGTAAATGTAGGTAAAAACCATGGCAAATATACCATCATTTTGAGGTATCCAGCCGTTAGTTTCCCACCGATTTCGCCTTTCTGGTGCCGGGACTTTGGGTGCCGAGGTACGCCTTGGGGGTTGGGTCAGCCCGGCAGCCCGGGATGGAGTGGATATCACCCCAAGGGGCCCGGGGCATGGAACGCAAGTGTTAGATTGACAAAGCTTATAAGACCAATATATACCACAAATGCTTTCATGTATAGTAAATTTACCTTTGAACACCTAAATGATTAAATGTATGGCAAATGTAGGTGTAAAAATTTGATCCGTGGAGCACGTGGGATATAAATGAAGTCTTGACTTTTTTTACTTACTAAATTCCATGGGGTCTTCTGCGTGTATCGCCGATGGCGCCACTGCTTCTGATGCTCCTGGGCACAAAGCCTTCTTGAGGTTGAGCGGTTTCTTCTTGCTAATTTTCTGGGGCCTGGCAGCACTGAGCCTTTGGCGCTTTGGCTTGGGAGCTTGAGTCTCTGCCCCGCTGTCCGGTAGGGGCGGAAACTCTGTCTCGGCCTCTTTCTCCTTCACATAGAGAGGTGGGGGTGGTTGCGGCCAAGCAGCTTCCATGCCACTTGCGTCGGCCACCTCGATCAAAGCATCGTAGTGGTCCACGTTGTTGTAGAGAATATGACGCAGTGGCGCCGTGGAGCTGTCTGCCACGGAGCTGTGGCTGCCCTCCGCCACTGTGACTGCTCCATCTTCCAGGCGCGTGTGCAATACAACTCTGGTGGCCATCATCTGACTGAACGTGATGATGGCTGTGTGACCCGCCCAGTTGCTGCGTCGGAGCCTCTCTGCTTCATCCAACCACTCAGCTTCAAAGCCCGGCTGGTTGACCGCCTCCTGCTCCATGAAGTCTGCAACGTCAATGCGCAAAGCACCGCCATCGGAGCCATCGAAGGAGGCAAGGGAGTGGAATAGGCAGTCTCCATCTCCGGCCACCTTCACCACACCCATGGTCACGTTCGTCTGGGCCTGCATGCATGGCATGGCGCAGGTCTTCACAGGCTTGTATTGCAAGAATGAAAGACAACACAACTACTATTGTGACCATCTATTACTTAAAAGATTTGATTATTTGATGCTAGTTGGCTGAACATCTTTCCATGATCTTTGGGATTGATCTTCGTATCCTAAAGGAATACGTCAAATCGCCCATACTTGGCATGTGATCGAGTAAAAGGAGATTACCTCCACTAATGCGCCCCCGAATGTGTATGTTCTTCCTCGCTCATTCCGGTCATGGCCACGTCCATCTCTGACATTGGGGCAGGGTCCTGCAACTTGCAACATAATATGTTAATACCATGCGCAATGTCTTAAGGTGCTACATCCTTTTCCTCCTGGATGTCTGCAAGCACAGCGCCCACAGATACCTACACTCACGCGAGAGAAAACAGTACAGTATACTTTAGGTTCAAAAACTCATGATGTTGATCGATCCTCACTTCCAAGGCGCCTTCTCAGTAGTGGAGCGGGCTCCCATTGCCAAGGCGTTGACTGCCATTTCTTCCTGCCAGCCACGAGCGTCCAAGGATGAGCTGGGTGCAATACTTAGAAAAAAGCCTACCTGTCAAAAGTATCGCACAGAGATTTTGTTGGTAGCTGAAAATGCGGCTGCGGGATCGAAGCAGGATGTTCAAGCCAAAGCCAAGATGTCACCTATGACATGTACTGGGCACTTTTAGCCAAAGACCCTGTCAGAAAAGCGGAAGGACGAACGCTGTTCTCTATTTTTGATATGTCCAGAGAACTTGTTTGCCACACGTCAAGATTCATGCCAAAATGCAAAAACAAAGCGAATGCAATGCGTTCCTTTCAAATATTGGCCTGTATATTTCAACATTGCAGAAAAGTTACATTTATATAGTAGAAGTTTAAAGACAAAAGCAACCGGCAACCCCAACCCAATCACACAATGCTCTACGATGCTGCAACTTCTGAATGGCATCTGAAAGCAATTTTTCACCAAAGCCTTGCGACTGCTTCTGGCCCCCTCCCACTTCCCCCTTTGAGGGCCCTGGGCTTGGGACCAGGCGTTGGCGGTAAGCCAAAACCAACCAGACAGCCAACCACAGATCCTTAAACCCACCCAAAACAAAGCCAACCAACCTTTATTCGGCGGGATTCCCTTCATAGAAAAGAACCATTTAAGGACGCCTAGTCCCTATATAGTGACAGGGCCCCATCCATTTCCCTTCCCATAGTCTTTCCCTTACAAAAAACCTTACATACAACTTAATATGTGAAAGCCTCCATTTTAGGTACCTGAAATGTTTGGTGATTCTAATGCATCCCCAAACATCCATTCACAACTGGGGGTCGGAGGTATGTATTTGGGCCAAAAAATCATACCAACCAACCATCTCCAAACATCTTCTAACAATAGGTATCTGGAACACCTTCCAGATTACAAACACGGCTAGCCCCGGAATTTTCACTAGGAACAATATCTTCATTCATGCTGGATTTTCTAGTTAGTCATGCATGCTAGATTTTAACGGCTCTGATTTGCTCAAGGTGGTTGGAAAAAAAACTTTCCCCAAATAGTTTCATGGTGATTGACTTTGGTAGAACATAAACTGCTTGTCTAGTAGGGATCCTTATCATGGTTTATTATAATTCCCCTACATAGCTGGGTAGTTTAATCCCCTATATACTCTAAACAACTGTTCTGTTTTCATCGGCCAAATTATGATATTCCACCAACCTAGATTTTCGTGAACTCAGGGGTCCCAATTCCCTTCCAACTTGCTACCTTTTGGTGTGACCTCGGCTGAGGAGGTACACCTTGAGTCGAATCAGTTCCCCTTGTTCCCAGCCACAGCTTTCCGGGGTCTCCAGCCGCTTAGGTGCTGCACCAAAACCCTGGCGCCCCGCAGGTTTTGTGTCTTGGAGAAACCCAGGGAGTCCAAACACCAAACTTTGCCCATAGGTAGTAGGGAATCCTTTATATGGATCATCCTAAAGACCATTCTGCGTTTGGCCTTGGACTTCCAGGGGAAACCATTTCCGGATGTTTAGATTGTTTAGAGACTCCCAAAAAACGAGCGGCTTTTGAATTCCCCCAAAAAGGAGGTGGTTTTTGCTGATGGATCCCATAGGATGCTGAATCTCCCTCATTTTTTCATCAAGTTTCATATATCAACCGGTGCAACCAAAGGATGTCTGAACCATGAACCATGGTCGTGGTATAATCATATCATTCACAAGTCCGGAAAAAAAACACACGTTTTTTCCTGAGAACAAATAACCTTCCAAATAGAACACAATTTCAAAAACAATCAGCAATCAAGACTATCAGTTGTACTGTCATCCACCCCCAAAACAAGGCACTTACTGCATACCTTCTGAATGAAAACCCTGCAACACACAAAAAGCCAAACAATTCATCCCTGGGAATTCTTTGTAACTATTTTTGGGATGGTTAAAAAGTGACGCTTTCAAAGGTTATTGGTGACCTCCAACTTTGGAACCAAAAAGTCACATTGAATCACCTAGTTAGTGCCGCCTATCATAGCCCATAGGATCCACGTATGGTATTTTTACCCGTATATATATATATATATGTATGTAAATATATTTACCATAAAATCAACCAAATGTAGGCAAATATACCGTACACCATACATGGATGGTATGGGTAGTCATTTCCATCCCCCCAGCCACACGCACCAAAACACGCCTCAGCGGCACGCCTTAAGGAGCGGATGGGTGAAAAAGCCCCATCCAAACCGAACCGAAAACAAAACCCAAGGAACTCTTAATCACCTGGTGGGATCTCTTGGCTACTGAAATATGCCCTACCCTAAGAATCCAGGTATGTCCTCAGATGGTGATTTTCAAATACATTCCTATGACCTGGGGCTGGGATAGGAACCTCCAATCCGGAACTCCAGGGAGGGTTCTGATGTTCTGGATTCTTAGGGCTATATTAACTGGGTAGTTTTTTTCATTCCCTAGAACAATAGCAAACGTAGCAGTCACCTTTCCAAATGAGCCACGAACAAACTCTCGGAAACACTTTCCATTCTAACTTTAGTTGTTTGAGGTTCCGGGATGCTTATTTTATGGATTATGAAATAATCACCTAATATAGCTGTGTAATATTTCATCCCTGCGATGCATGAATCTATATCTCCAAATTATATACATCTGATACTCTACTCCTGAGTGTTTTCACTGAGTTGCATCTAGATTCTTAGATCTTCCACGTGCGGAACTTGTTGCGCCTTTTTATCAACCAAACACCCTACTGGGTCGAAGATTTCTTTTCTGCGGGAACCAAGGTAGGCTCCTTATGATTTTAAATGGGGTGAAACGGGGTCCCTGTAAAGGGCCTGAAATAAATGGGTAACTTGGGTTATAAACCTCGTATCTAGCTGGTTGTTATAACTCCACTGATTTCGGGGTGAAATAACCCCAGTTATCTCCTTATAAGGCCATTCATAGGGGTTATAACTCCATCTATAACTGGCAGGCGCCCACCCTGGATACAAAGGCACATGTTTGGCATAAAATTTGAAGAACCAGGGATGATATGACCCATTTTTGTCTCCCAAGTGTTCCATCCAAACAATGCTATCATCTTAAAATATATTCCAACTTTACCATCGTGATATTTTTGGTGATGTTCATTCCAATGGTTCTTGGAGGATCATCCCAGTTGGTAAGTCTGAACCGCTTTTGACGAATCATTTAGGCCATTTGGGAGGGGGTCCAACGAACTGATCCTTTGGGGAAAAGAAAATTATATAACACCATGGTTATGAAAAATACGTATCCAAGTCATGGGATGATCCTCCAAGTAGAAAGGGATATCCATCTCTAAAACAAACAAAAATAGTTCCTGACTTATTTCACCCCATTTGATGCATAACTGGTAGAACATGGTAAGGGCCCACCTTGAAGGGTAGATCACCTCCAAGTAGGTATCTTTAGCCCCACTCAATAGGGGTGAAATTTCACCCAAGTTACCCAGATATTTTCGGCCATGTTTTGGAGCCCAAAAAAACCCAATGAAAACGAATAAACCCTAAGGATCCAGGTACGTCCTGAGAAAGGGAACACACCTAGAATCCTACTCTGGGGATGGGATTGGAACCCTTAATCCTATTCTAGGAATGGGTTTGGATTCTTAGGGAAAAACCAAATCTTGATTCCAAAATTTTCGCTTTGACAGGCCGAGCCACGGCGAAGGCATTGTTTGACGTGACGATGCCTTCTTTTCGCCTCAAAACTGCCCACCACCCAAGACTGCACACCAAGTGGTAGTAGTAGTAGTAGTAGTAGTAGTAGTAGTAGTAGTAGTAGTAGTAGTAGTAGTAGTAGTAGTAGTAGTAGTAGTAGTAGTAGTAGTAGTAGTAGTAGTAGTAGTAGTAGTAGTAGTAGTAGTAGTAGTAGTAGTAGTAGTAGTAGTAGTAGTAGTAGTAGTAGTCGTAGTCGTAGTAGTAGTAGTAGTAGTAGTAGTAGTAGTAGTAGTAGTAGTAGTAGTAGTCGTGGTGGTTGTTGTTGTTGTTGTTGTGGTTTGTTCTTGTTCTTGTTGCTCCCGTTTTCTGTATCAAACCATACTAAATTCAGATGCAAAAACAGATAAAAACACAAATCAAACAAACAAAATCCAACAAACAACGAATCCATGTGTCTGATCCCAACTCAGGCGCAACCATCAACACACACACGGTTTTTGTTTTCCACGCCTGCAGTGCTGGTCCTTGGCTTCATGGTTCAGCTGGGAGTAGGGAACATGGTCATCCAGGCTGCTCAATTTCTCACCAAGCGCAGCCCAAATAATGATTCATCAAATACAAACCTGACATCATTTTAAATACCAGGGGATTCAAGTCGTGACCTTTTTGGGAATGGGTAAATGACCCGTTCAAAAGTCGAGTGACCTCCAACTAGAGAAAAAAGGCCACTTTGAATCACCAGCTAAAAAAAATATAATGGGCAATGACCAAGTAAACCAGATGAAGAAAAATCATTAAAGTGAAACCCCTTGGACTAATGGTCTAATACAACAATAAGGAGACCTTATTCAGAAGTGGAAGAACTCACTGTTACCAAGCATTGTTCCTAACTTGCTGGAAAATCCCGTGAACTCTTTCTCCCCCAAATTGGCCATTTTGAGGATTGAAATAAATTCCCCCCAAACTGGCAGAAAGATTCCACTTTTCCCGATCCAGTTGATTCAAAGTGACCTTTTTATCCCCGATCGTTGGAGGTAACTTAACCTTGGAAAGGGTCACTTGACCATCCCAAAAAAGTCACAAAGAATTGCCAGGATGAGGATGTCTCATTTCTCAAAATAAGAGGTCCCCTCAAATCTATTGGATTCTTGTAACAAGAAACATGTTTATTTTTGCGGATATTGGGTTATATTAAGGATTCAAATATCGCAGAGTATGTCATCTTTCCCATCCATGGGGCTGGTATATTTACCTACATGAATGCTTGATTGTTATGGTAAATGTAGGGAAAAACACCATACATAGATTCTATGGGTTTGCAAGATTTGCACAAAGACACGCCACCTCGTTTTCCCTCCAAGACTACCGGATGTGACTTTGAAGATTTCGGGCCCGAAATAGCTTTTTATTGGGGGGGGAGATACATCATCCTCAGCAACGGTCATTGCTCCCCCAATACTACCTGGTGGTTTCAACCTGGTTGAAAAATATGCTCGTCAAATTGGATCATTTCCCCAGGTGGAAATAAAAAGCATTTGAAACCACCACCTAGAAAATCATGTTTTTTTAAGCCAACCATTCTGGGAATACCCACAGCGTAGTAATCGTTCGCACGTTGGCGGGCATAGTTCTCCTGACCAATTTGGTTGAATGTTCCAGTTTCAGGCAACTTCCGTATGTTTCAAGAATATTGACATGATATTGACAGATACCCACCACATGCACGGGGACATGAACCATTAGGGGATACCTTTACTTGTCGGATATGCTACATAAATATACTTATACTCTAAGTACCTTTTCAGGAGGTTCTGAGATCCTAGAACCAACCCAAAATACATTCTCAGGTTCCAGTTGTTCGAGCACTAAGCTGGAAGTATAAGCTGGGCCCCGAACCGATTCGTTATGAATGGAATATTATCACCCCTGAACATAACTAGTTGGTGGTTTCAACGATCTGAAAAATATTAGTCAAAATGGGAATCTTCCCCACATAGAGTTGAACATAAGCAAATATTTGAAACCACCACCCAGATAAATGGGTTTCCCCGGGGTTATTTCGCCCCGAAATCAGTGGAGTTAGAAATCCAAACTTAGAAAAAGGTGTTTGGGCCCACCTGGTAGCTCCATGGCTGACATTTTTTTTTGGTAGGAATATGTAGAAAATTTCCGCCCTGCGTTTTTGGGAGCGAAAACGAGCGGCAAGTTGTCGGAGCATGAAACATAATATATCCTATTGCATTTCAGTGAAAACCATGGACAACAAAAATCAACTTTTTTAGTCACTCTTCATATTAAGGAAGAATTACCATCCCATCAAAAAAAGGAAAAGTAACACCAATTCAGCAGGTAGGAATAATAAACCCACCCTTAAATTTCTCAAAGAAACCGGATGACGAGGTCCCTTCAGTTCACAATCCAACGAGTGCCGGATAGCCGCCTCTTCTTTGTCAGAGACTTTGAACCTGCCAAGCCATTACATGCGGGTCCGGTGCAACCAACAAGTTTTTGGTGATTCAAGTCGTGACCTTTGTGGGATGGTTAAGTGACTTTCTAAGGGGTCGTTGGTGACCTCCAATTAGGGGATAAAAAGGTCACCTGGTTATTTATCCATCATTGTCCCTTCAAAATACCTTTTAAAAATAAGGCCCAAAATGAGGGCCCTACCCGTAGATTCCCGTAGAACATGAGTTTCATGAAAAATCACTAAGGTCGTGGTCTGTTTTTTGAATGGACATGTTTTTTTCAAACCACTTTCGAAGTCAAAACAGTCATTCCTGCTGTGTCAATGTATATCATCATTGTCCCTTAATAATCTCCTACCCATCATTGAGGGTCTACCAATAGATTCCCATGATAATGGTGGTTTAATACTGGTAGATTCCGGGGAGGTAACCTGAGCCACGAAAGGAACCATTCATAACGATGGTCATTTTTAGTCACCTCTCGAAACAGACCCCTTTCCATTATGATGTGGTTGTTTAATGACGAGATCCTTCTTTCATGGTTTATGAAATAATCCTGACAGGGTAGTACTGTTGATGGTTCAGACTTCCCGCCAAAAAATCATGCATTTGCATTCTTTGATCATCCCAATATAGGTATCATCTGGTAGACTTTGCTTAAATGGTCTCAAGGTGGTTGGAACAAAATGACAGAAACTATTAACCCAAATGGTGGTTTAATAGTTTAATGGTGATTTACCATGGTAGAATCCGTAAAAAAATCACCAAACAAAAACACATCCAAGATTATTGACAGATTTCTGATCCCGACAACTAAGGTTTGGTGCCGGTTAGTTTTAGGGTTTTATGTTAATTTGCGGGGTTTTATCTCAATTATCCAGGGTGTACCTCGTCAAAAATCCACAGGTGCGTTGTCAAGGACCGAGTCGGGCTGGGATAGGAAGGGCACATCCGAGTCACGACGTGGCTGAACAACCCTGACATGTGAACCAGGTGGTTTCACCTCAACATGGAACAGCGCAGGCACCACGTGTCTCACCAGCATCCGCGCAAGCACCACGTGTCTCACCACCGTGAACCGTGCAGGCACTGGTTGGCCTTTCATCTTTGAGCCACGTATTGCTATACAAGCATTTTGTAGGGATCACAACATCTCTGCCTCCTGTGGAAAGTTGTGTGCGTCCGCCTCTGCGTCCGGCAGCAAGGAAAGCGGTCATTTTGGTGGGGAGTAATAAGGAAGCAGGGCCACCAATGCCGATGGCCTTGACCGTGTTGGAGATCGGTCAATATGTGGAGAAGCCTCGAGTGTAGGTGAGAGCAATATCGACCATTTCAGAACTTGTTGGTGGTTTCAACCCATCTGAAACATATTAGTCAAATTGCATCATTTCCCCAAGGATCGGGTGAACATAAAAAATATTTAAAACCACCACCTAGAAATCACCAACAAAAAACACAAATAGGTGGCGGTGACTTTCAGGGTTTGATGATAATCTTCAGGGCTTTATGCTAATTTTCCAGGGTGTACCCCGTTACAAAAATCACCAGCAACAAAAACTAAATCTTTGCCCTGCAGCCAAGTAACTTGGCAGCAGAAAACAGACAAAAAAAAACAAATTGTCCATGTTCCATTGCTGTATTAGTTTTCCGAGGTGTACTTAAGATACTTAAGCCTTAAGCTGAAGTTTCTTGTGTTATTTTGAAGGGATTCCAAGCTTTTTCCCCAAGAATTCCCAACGGGTGGGTACCTTTGCTTTTGTCGCGTCCTCGCGTCCCTTGATCTGCCTGGCTCGGAGTTTCCCGCCGCGTTTGGAAACCAGTTCAACCCCCAAGCTCTATAGGTAACATAGCTTAGGGGATGATGCCATCCCCAGTTTTAAAGCCCATATGATCCATAAGGGAAACCTCCAAACGGTGATGAAAAGGAAGGGAATCCCCCCAAAAAATGCCCTAACAGATCTTCAGGTTTTAGGGGTGAAAACCATATCAGTAGCTATGATCTAAAGGGATTTTCATACAACCATATCAGTAGCTATGATTTAGACCCTATGGAAGATCACCTTACTCAACAAAGCAATGAAACAAACCCTGGTTGGTTGGGTTGTGAAACCCCAAGTCTCATAGCCCAGTTTTATCCACGGGATTGGAATATATTTACCGATCATGAATGGCTGAACAAACATTTATGGGATTAATGATAGGTTAATATTCCAGTCTCATAGAGCAAATGGGATAGGGATCTTTGCCACCTTCAAGTTCTGGTTGTAGGAAATCGCCATCTTCTCCATCCTTGAGATGTTTTTTTTTGAAGGCTGTCATTGGAAGAACCAGCAACCTGTGAGTCAAAGTCCGAAGCAATCGCAAGTTGTACTTGGATGTCCATGGAAGTTAGTAGCTAGTTAGTAAGTTGATTTATAACCCATTTAGGGGACTTTTAACCTACTTAGATAGAAGTTATAATCCATTTACTAAGTACCATGGACATCCCAGTAAGACTTGCTCATCCGACATAGTCTCAGCGACAGGTGGTGTTGGCTGAGACTTTGCTTTTGGAGAAGCCTTTGGCGAATAGACATCTTTGGGGGCTCTTCCTTGCTCTGCTTGGGTGCCATTTTGTCGCAACACACAGCAAAGAGATGAGGACAGTTTCGTGAAATCTAACCAACGAAAGCTTGAAGTGAAAAAAACCGAAGGGAGAGCGCTGAGCAATCGTCATCAGAAACATCTTCTCAAATTTGAACTGTCATTCTACTCGGAAAAAAGTCTTTCAAGCATAGAAGTGAAGCAAAGTGAAAGAATCCTCAAAACATGAATCCAGCAATCTTTCACTGGCATTTGGTCCAGTTCCATATGAGGTGCGGTCCGAATTTGTGTGTCCTCCGAAAGAACATTGTCTCAGCCAAAGGACCATTAAAAAATGTAAGTTTAGACTTTATTGTCTAGTTGGTGGTTTCAACCCAGTTGAAAAATATGAGTCAAAATGGGAATCTTCGCCAAATAGGGGTGAATATAAACATATTTGAAACCACCACCTAGTTATTCCTTCAGCATGTTTAAAGGTTGGCCATTGACCTAGTAAGGCATATATAATTCAAATGACACCTGAACTATACACCTGGACCAAGATCGTCTTGGGGCTACATCCACGATGAATCAAGATAAATTGTTGATTCAAATTAATCGTTGATTCGAGATACTTCATCTATATATATATATATATGTACCCTTAAGGAGAGGATAACATATACATACATATACCAGAAACCTTGGTTTCCAGGGATATATTTTTTCGGGTTCCAGGAGACACACAAACATCGTTCAAGTGAAGCAACATTCCGAAAATCGTTGTGAAGTTGGACGAATCGGCCTTGCTTCCCATGGGTGTTCGATCAATACTCCCAAACCCTATCCCAACTCAATGGAGGTGAACTTTCACCCCTATAAACCACCTTAAATGGGTGGGGTGAATTTTCACCCCTATAAATGGGAATGATATAAATCTACATTGACCCCCCCCCAAGAATACCTATAGATTTTGCAGGTAAAGACTATCATAGAGCATCTGGGTGTGGGTATGGAGGATGGCAACGAAGAAAAACAGGTTCCGAAACTCCGACCCGACCACCTGCTCGTCAAGGCCTTGGAAAGATGGGACTGACTTCATATACCAATAGCCTACTATGGGTGTCCCATGGAAGTTTATATAGTAACTACTGTTGATGGTTCAGAAATCCAGCTAACCAGTTGAGGTTGATAGTTTATCCCATTATATGCAGTGTTTTATACATCCAAGGTGGTGCAGGATTTCGTCCATCAACAGTAGTAAGTGAGTTGGTTTATAACCTACTTAGGGGACATATCCAACTTATATAATTAAATTATATAGGGGTTATAGTCATAGTTGTAATCCATTTACTAAGTACCAGCAGGATATCCCAGTATAGAACGAAAAATTGCTCATGTATGGTAGATTTACCAAACCCACGTCCACTCCGTGGAGTTTGTCTATTTTATCTATTTGGACCTTTCAAAACGAGGTAATGTCTGGTAAACTAACATGGCTGGCTGGAAAACCACCATTTCGAACAGGAAATACATCTTCAAAGGGTCCATTTTCCAGCCAGCTATGTTAGTTTACCGGAGTGTAGTTTAGGGGTCTTTCTATTGCAATACCCTAAGAATCCTACAATGGGGTTGTGGGACCCCTTCCTTACATGGCCGTTTTATGGCTTGTAAATGGCAGTTACTAAGCACTTACTAAGTGGGACGACCCTCCGAGTAGGACAATGAAACCCTAAGAATCCAGACCCTTCTGGCTCGAGTATAGGATTAATGGTCTCAATCCCATCCCCAGGTCATAGGAATATAGAGGGAAATCCCGGATTCTTAGGATATACGGTATCTGGATTCTTATGGATATTAAGTGTCATATGAATCAAAGTCAACCAAATGAATGGATTGACTATAATGATCTATAAGTAAAACAAACATTAGATTTCACAATTTTTCATACATTCTATATTCTATAGCTAAACTTGCATAAAGTTTGGAATTTCAGATTGGGGTGTGTCTCTATCCCGATATTATTTTTGACATACTTTTTGATCCGGTTTTGGGTTCCCAATAATTTTGACCCACAGGCAAGTGGGAACAAACTATGTACTAAAACCCTACAGTGAAAGAAATCATCAAACATATTAAGTCCTTTAAGGCCCCCAGACCAACACCACAAGAAGACACAAAAAGTCCAAAGACCAGCGACTTTGTTTAGGTACTCTTCCAGAAAAACCGAGAAAGATTCCCTTTCTCACTCCTAATCCCAGACCTGTCAAGACCTGATGATTGGAAAAACTTCCAAAGAAATTCCTACCCGGTGATTTGATTGCTTTAATAATACAATGCTTGGAGGGATCATCCCACAGGACTCGTAAGTGGTTGATGAGCATTTGTTAGTTTTCGTTTTCGTCCCCTTAGGCCCTGGCCATTCATGGCGTATAAATGAGGGTTTACTAACTACCTACTAACTGGGGATGATCCTCCAAGTGGTAGAAAGTAACAACAAAATCACTCCGAACAAAAACACATCTAGGTTGGTGCTCAACCATTCCTCACCTTGTTCTAGTTGGTGGTTGAACCACCCATCTGAAAAATATGAGTCAGAATGGACACATTCCCCAAAGTTCGGGGTGAAAATGAAAAATAATTGAGTTGCCACCACCAAGTGTTGTTAATTTTGCATATGCTTATGATTTTTCATAAGAAAAATGGATGAACATAGGAAATCCCAGGGCTCCTCATTAAAGCTCATCAGGATTCCCACATCGCACAGAAATCCCGAAACAGCTGAGTTGTGTACTCTCCGTCGGCACTTCTTCCACCCTGCAAAGTGTGATGAATTTTGGGATACCCATATTAGCGTGGAATGGGACTGGAATATTAACCTACATGAATGGCCAAAATTTATGGGATATTGTTAGGGGAGTATATTGCTAGTTTATGTTGGGGGAGTAAATTGTTAGATATATGGATGTTTCCTAAAATGGTGGTGCCCCCAAAACACCCCAAAATGATGATCATTTTTAGTAGGAAAACCCATGGTTGTTGGGTACCACCATTTTAGGAAACACCCACAGGAATGGCCGAAATTTCTGGGATCAACGTATACCTTGAACCCAACGTATACCTTGAACCCAACTGAGCTCTATTTTTGAAGGTCAACCCCTCAAAACAAGGCCGAAATTCCAATCAAAACAAGGGCTTATTCCATGCATGGAGCATCTGAGATGGTTTGTTGAAGGACAATGATGGGTTTCAAAAGCCCTTAATACCGGAATTTGTGGGATTAATGATGGATTAATGATTAATGTATATAATATAAATAATGATGGATATAAATATGTATATATATACATATAATATATATATATAATATATATATAATCCATTTTGGGGGGATTCCCTTACTAAACCACCATTTGGGGTGACCTCGGCCATTTGGTCGTTATAAATTGCCTAGATATATCTAACACTATACTCCCCCAACATAAACTTAAAAGAACCCTTGGGCCCCAGCAACCCATAAAAAAACCTGCAGATTAAAAAACACCCCACATATGGGTTACAACATGCCGCTATAAGCCCTTAAAACTGAAGAAAAAATCCCGTGGGTTCCCATGTGCCAAGTCAAAAAACTCGACTGAAACCACACTTTCAGCTAGTGGTTTGGGTCCCGTTGGTTTGGGGCCCGGTGGTTTGGATGTTTGGGATTCCCGAACATGCAAGGGATAGGGATTCCTTTCAGGGTACCCGGTTCGAAATGTCAAACCACCAACCTTAACCAACAATTTACCATTTGTTGATTGATAAAGTAATCATGGGACGCAAATATCACCACTGAAGATACGGGCCACGGGGAAAAACGTCGCCGATCTCTCCGTCGGAATGGTTGAGTACTTGGAGCTTGCCCAGCCAGCCAGTCTTCTTGTCGATCTGCACCACCGGCTGATGCCCCTACCTCTCTTCAAGAAACACGCTCCTTCGCTTTGACGTGCCACCGGCTGCTCGTAATCTGCTTCGCGAAGACAACTGCTTTTTTGACCCACAGCTGTTGCTTTCTTCGTCTGCACCATGCGATCCATGAAAGCAATCAGTCTGCTTTGATCGATTGGCGCCTCAGGTGAGGTTCCGCCTTCTGGCCAATTGATTTCTTTGGCTTCCTCGAACTCCGTTTCCATATTAGCAGGCTTCGAGATGGGCAAAATTTTGCTTTCCCAATTCTAGAATCTAGGGACAAGGCTAATTTACCAACTACCATTAGTTGACCATTGGTTGATATAGATCCATCTTGGGATAATATGTAATATACACCCTTGGACCCCAACAAGCCATGAAAACATGAAGGTTTTTTTGGTACTCGATTTCGAATCCTTAAACCACCAACCTTAACCAACAATTAACTGGTTGGTGGTTGAACCAACCCATCTCAAAAATATGCTCGTTAATTTGGATCATTTCCCCAAGGATCGGGTTGAAAAATAAAGAATCTTTGAAACCACCACCTAGTAGATCTAAATTTAGAGTTGTGATATATTCCTCTGTGGGATGGAAAGCACGACTCAAATGTCAGTATGTCAGTAAATTGAAAATATTTGAGTTGCCACCACCCAGATTACCATGTTTCAAGGATTTGGGTATATCCATCAGCCAAAAAGGAATCCCATCATTTCTCAAACAACAATAGGTTTGAATCCCTAAAACAACCAACCTTAACCAACAATTGACCATAACTGGGCGGTGGTTTCAATATATCTGAAAAAATAAACCTACTGACCTTAGGTTCAACCTTAACCACCCAGTTTGAACCAAAAGTTGCCACTTTTTCGATTTTTTTCAACACAAAAACATCTCTGCTGCATCCAAATGCCCCAGCCGCCGCCTCGACGCCTTGGTCTCCTGGAGGTGGCACAAGCAGGTCGTGAATTTTTCACCCCGGACCCATAGGGGTGGACCTGATATAAACCCTACGGTAGAAAAGCTACCAGTAGTACCGCACGAGGCGGTGCCGGAAGTTTCAAAAAAGTAAAGTATATATAAATCAACAGAACATGTGCCTATAGAATGGTTTGTGACAACCTTGATTGATTGAACCTTTGTTCTGATGACTCAAACNAAAGTACTACTCCAGTACTACAAAGTACTTCTCCAGTACTACTCCGTACTACAAAGTACTACTCCAGTACTACTCCGTACTACAAAGTACTACAAAGTACTATTCCAGTACTACAAAGTACTACTCCGGTACTACTCAGTACTACAAAGTATTACTCCAGTACTACAAAGTACTACTCCAGTACTACAAAGTACTACTCCAGTACTACAAAGTACTACTCCAGTACTACTCCGTACTACAAGGTATTACTCCATGCAGTACTACAAAGCATTACTCCAGTACTCCGTACTACAAAGTACTACTCCAGTACTACTCCGTACTACAAAGTACTACTCCACTACTTCACCAAGTACTGCACCCGCCACAAAAAGTGACACTTGACCTTCACCAAGTACTGTGCCTGTCACGAAAAGTGACACTTGACCTTCAGCAAGTACTGCGCCTGCCACACAGAATGACTCGCATGCTTGATCCTCGTCACATAT
>DF243758.1:0-35101 GCA_000507305.1 Breviolum minutum Mf 1.05b.01 | reverse complement strand
ACAAAGCCTATGGGAGGCGCCTGTAGCATCGCTCCCTTATAAGTCAACATACGCATATATGACATCATGGTACAAGGTAGTATTTGGCCCACAATCTTTCTCCTGTAACTGGTGAAATATGTCGGGTTGTTGAAAAACACTAGGATTTGGAGACATATAACATCATATAACCCACTTATGTATAGGGGATTCCCTCTACAAGTAGATTTCCCTGAGATTTCCCGGGGATTTCCCTTACTAAACCCACCATGTGAGGGATATCCCAGGTCATGTGAGGGAGCTCGCGAAAATTTCACCAGAATTATTCGGATAAGCTACCAACCTCAACTGGTGAGTTTACCGGATTTTCTTCAGTAGAACCCATGATTGATTAGTATCTTCACCGTACATCTTTCCCTTTTCGCAACCCGGCCTCATGTGGGTAAATATAGTATACTGGTTGGTGGTTTCAACCCATCTGAAAAATATTAGTCAAATTGGAAATCTTCCCCAAATAGGGGTGAAAATAAAAAAATATTTGAAACCACCACCTAGTATACCAATCAACCATGGATCGAAAGTCATGGGATTTGATCGCAACACAGTTCTCAAGTTTCATTGTCCCCAAATTTTCATGACGAGAAATGGTGATGTGAACCATTCCCTGGACCTCACACGTTTACACTCAATATATGGTAGATTTACCCACCAAAACCTGGGTAGTTGAGGTGGGGTAAATTCATAGCTAGGCTACGTAGTAAAGAAAACCAGCTCAATTCAGTGTCTCGGATGGTAAGGGATCATGCCCATATGCTCCATGTATGGAATATTTAAAGTACCTACATGAGAATTTACCATTGATCTAATGCCAAATGTAGGTACATATTCCAGACATGGAGCAGTTGGGATGATTTATGTAAATATGTTTTTGTGTTTTTTACAAGGGTGGTCCTAAACCCACATTGATAAACCATAAGGATCATTGGACTGGAAGGGTGGTATTTCGCAGTTTGGTGTTTCTGGGTCCTCAAAATTATGCCAGTTTTGTGTGTTCTTTTTTTTTTTCGGATTCTTAGGGAAGACAAATCGGAGGATTTTGTCCCACTAATTACATGACATCACCAAAAGGTTGATGAAACCATCATGTTCAACCGCTGGGCCAAAGGAGATGTGTAGAGCTGTTTACAAAAGGGACATTCATCCTTGCTTGGATATGTTGCAAGAGGTTGAGGGGCCTGCAACCCTGCGTGTTTGGAACCCCACCCACCTCTTGAGAAGGGTCCCCGTACAAAAAGGTATGACTGGGTACGTATCATGAAATCCAATGATTGATGAAGGATTTGCACCCTCAAATTTGTTTTGCCTTATGAAATAGTCCAAATCCCTTCTGCAAGTGGTTTTGGAGTGGGTTTTGGGTACCTACACACCTTCTAACAGGGTATTTGGAGCACCAGGGAGACAGAACTTCTCCAGAAAACCTTGGGATTGGTAAACCTACCTTGTCTCTCTGGCGAGGGTAAAACACCGGCCATGCATCCAGTTTTCAAACTGGTCCCTATTTTTATTGATGAGACAAGGGTTTTATGTGATGCTGGACTTTTCGGAACATCTCCCATCTGTAAATGCATGTATATCCATATTTCCTATTGAAACGTTGATGTTTCTGCTTTGATGTTTAAGGATAAGTTTGAGTGATAAACCACGAATCATGACCAAGGACCAAAATCATAGATCCAAATCGGCTCATGAGTAATGACATAGAACTGCATCCTTGACATCCAAACAGTGACCTAGTTGGTGGTTGAACCAACCCATCTGGAAAAAAAATGCTCGCCAAACTGGATCATTTCTCCAGGTAGGGGTGAACATTGAAAAAATATATTTGAAACCACCACCTAGTAACGAACACTTGCAAAAAGGTGTGTTTAGACCCCAAAATCACCCACTCACGCCTCCAAAAACCTGTGACTGTTGAAGAGAAATCGCCAGCGATCACCAACCGTCTGGATGTGTAATAAAATCCTATATAGTTTGAGAAATAACAACCTGGAAGTTTAACATAGCCCCTGAAAATATACCATCCCATAAGGAACGTAGTTTTCCAACTATCCTTTTTTAGGCGCTATGTTAAACTTCGGGGGTGTAACTACCTATTACACCCCTGAAAATTAATATGGAACCTAAAAATCACCCAAGGAAGAAATCCGGAAATCATCTGAACCATCCACCTCCATGACTTTGGGTTCCAGCCATAAATTTTCCAGTGTTTTTCTCTGTTTGGCAGGATTTCTGAACCATCAAACAGTTCTGGATATCTAGGGCTAAACCCTTCCAAGGACACTCCCCAAAAAAACTCCACCCTCCACCTCCGTGACGTTTTCTGCTTTGATCTTCTCAATAAACTCCTGGAATACTCGCCAAGCTTGCATCAATGGCATCGTTTTTTTGAAAAAAACAAATTGCCGACCTTCCCAATCCCTAAGGATCCAATCACCTTGTCAGATGATGATTGGGGTGTATAATGACCATCCGAAACGCAAGGTATTTAGGTTCCATTACCATTCTCAGGAGGTGATTAGATCCCTAGGGAATTACAACTCACCCCTCAGAACCCAGAACCCTCCCGATTTCTCGTAAGATTGATAGTCGAAACATCCCATTCCCAGGTCATAGGATTATAGGGGGAATCCCTTTCTTAGGGCATAATATCTGGATCCTTAAAAAAACTACCATCAACTAACGAAAAACAACCCCGAAAACTAGCAAATGGCCTTTCTTTTTTTGGGATGACTATTTTATTCAGGGGCAGAATTGCTTCCCTAGGAAGGTTGCGCACCAAAACTGCCCGAAGGTCTGGCGATCCTCATTCATCTGGGCCTGCAAATCCCCTTCCTCTGCTTCCTGCGTCAACAGGGCCACCGCATTGAGAATGTCGTCACAGTTGTAAGCAGGTTCTGCCTCTACACACTTGTCGGGATGGTAGCGGAAAAGGGCTGATTTCCGCGCACGACGCCGCCAACGTGAGGGGATAGACATTTTCAAACTCCAAGATCTGGCGGGCACGGGATACACTTTGTCCTTGAGGAAGTGGATCCGTGGATTTTGCTGGAGGCATCCTGGCCGGACTGGCTGTCAAAGGTTTTCTGCCAATTAAAATGACCAACGGACAATTCCCAAGTATCTAAATGCGGAAGATCAGAGCGGAGGCAAAGCGTGAGAACGTAAGATTGCCCTTCATAAGAGAGGTGCATGGCGAGTGGGGGAAAATCCCATTGTCCAAAGTACGTGATTTGATGTGTAAAAAGCCAAGAGGCCTTGTTGAAGGCCAACTTTCCGGCATATGTACAATTTGTGAGTCAAATCAAAAAAAACAACAAACAAACAAACAAACAAACAAACAAACAAACAAACAAACAAACAAACAAACAAACAAACAAACAAACAAACAAACAAACAAACAAACAAAACCAAGCAGGTGGGTGATATTTAGTGATGGTTCTCTAGGAAGGTTGCCACGGTTCCAACGGTTCCAACGAAAGGCCCCCAGCATCCCCAATGTTCCAGGTATGCCGTAAGAAAGGCATTATATCTACTAGGGTGTCCATGGTACTTAGTAACTGGGTTATAACCCCTATATAAGTAGGTTATAAGTCCGTTAAAGTAGGTTATAAACCAACTTACTAACTAGTTACTAACTTCCATGGACATCCAAGTACAATCCTATGACCTGGGGATGGGATTTAGACCATCAATCCTACTCTAGGGAAAGGTCTGGATTCTTAGGGCATATGGATGGCTTTGGCCATCTTTTTCGAATCTCAAAGCTGTCGCTGCTACATGTCATGAAATACTACCAACCCAAACAAGGCACAAAAAAGGAGGAAATCCCTCAAAACTTCAATACAGTTGCATTCTTTGATTCCCCGAAATTATCCGAAATTGGTCATTTTATGATCCTAGTGCTATGGAAGTCAGCTGTTTGGAGCAGAACAAAAAAACAGGTCGTGCGAGGTCGTTATAATTTGACTAGATAGATTCAAAAGTTGGCTGGAAGGTGCTTTTTGTTGGGGCCCGTGACAAACTGCTTTTTTTTGGGGGATAACTGCTTTTCTTTCAATGAGCCACGAAACCCTCTTACTTTCCATTATACTGGTTGTTTAATAGGGATCCTTACAATGGTTTACTACAATCCGCACTTAAATGTGCAATATAGTCGCCTATATACCCTAAACAACTAGGTTTTTTTTCATTGCTCAAATGTTCATCTGAAATGGTGACCCAAAAGCTTAAGAGCTGTTCTAGTTGCTGGTTTTAACACCCCTATGAATAAAAATATGCTCGTCAAATTGGGTGAAAATCTAAAAAAATGAAACCACCACCTACACAACCAGTTACAAGTGGAGGTATAACCACTATAAGTAGGGTGATTTCATCCCAGTTACGCATGTATTTTCGGCCATTTAGAGGGGCGCCATAGGTCGTTTTATAAGGATCGGTTCAGGGCCCACCTTGTAGTGCTGTGATACTATTACCAACAACGATCAGAGCTCCAAAGAAGCCAACACCAAAATGATCATAAAAAAAAACTTAAACTGACGTGTCACATACTGGGATGTCCATGGAAGTGATCGTACCTAGTTAGTAAGTTGGCTTATAACCTACTTAAGGGACTTATAGCCTACTTATATAGGGGTTATAACCCATAGGGGTGAAGTCACCCAAGTTACTAAGTACCATGGACATCCCCGTACTAATCCTCATACCCTAGACATCCAGGCGAATACCTCGTGAAGTTTGGTGGTTTACTTATATTTTGAGGGGGTCAAGTCGTAGCTTCTCGGGAGGTATTTGGATGTCCAGGGTTAGTTGGTCATTGTAACTGTACTTTACAAGATTTACAAGGCATTTAAAAGACTTTTTTCAGAAAAGCTTGCCCAAATAAAGAGTTGAGATATGTTGAGATTGCCATATCTATTGATCACTTGAGATGGGGCCTCATCATCTAAGGTCAAAACCTTGGATTCCTCCCATTCAGATTGGAATCCTGACCATGAATAACCAACCATCTGCAACACCATGCAGTTCTTAGAGAACCTCGAATAATTACATCCCCAAAACTTAACATGGAACCTGAAAATGATGGTTTCCCAAAGAATTCTGCTCTATCAATGCAGGTTCCATCTTAGTTTTTGGGAGTGTTTTTTTGGACACTTTGGGGCCAAGTCCACCAAAATTCACAAACCCAACCAACCCACCCCTTTAACCAACCAACCAACCAACCAACCAACCAACCAACCAACCAACCAACCAACCAACCAACCAATCACTCCTTCCATTGACGCTGCGTCCATTGTACCACCAGCATGGCGGAATCAGGCCCTTCCACCTTCTTTTTCTTCTCCTGGCCATCACTTCAATTCACAAAAAAAAATAGGTACCTAAACTTGAGGTACTCACCTATGTAAGCTGTATGGATACGGCTTATGTAAGGAACACCCCACCCCCAAAACCTAGCCTTATAAGGTTCAGTACCTCCATTTTAGGTACAAATCCTGGGACATCCAAGTACAGTACCTTATAAGGCTATTCTGTGGGTGGCTTTTTCCTTACATAAGTGGAAAACTCATACAGCTTACATGAATAGGTGAGGATTCCGAAACATCTTAGGTACTTTTTTGAAATCTTTGGTGATCTTACCAACCATCAAATCCCGCTCTCTGAGGAGCTTCCAAGTCCCTGAAACATCCAGGAAAAACCGTACCGTGAGGATGGGGTGTGAGTTTGAACCCACGTTCACATTCTCCGTTTTGGTAAAGGCGTTTTTCGGGGTTCCGATATTGACGTCGATACTCACCAGGTATTATTTGGGGAATTTTGGATGTCTGGGTGCGAAATGATGGTATTTTTGGTTGGGCAATTCTTGTGGGGTTCTCCGCCCCTAAAACCCCTATCTATTCCAAATGTGGGTCCCAACAAAAAGAAAAAAATTCTATCAAACCATTATATGCTTCATATGCGCTATACATATATACAGGTTCTTAACATCCACTCATATCAAACGCGAGTTGTTCGGCCGTCGTTATCATGTGTTTTGGCTTGCAACTATTCTTCTCCAAAGGCTTTGGTCAGACCAAGGTTCCGAAGGCCCCGTTGGAAGTTAGCATCAACGGTGATCGGATCAAATGGGTTATTTCACGTTACCCTCCCTGAAACTAACATATCCCTTAAAAATGATGGTTTCTAATAGGAATCTCCTTTTCCAGGGATGTGTTTCAGGGAGGGTAGTTATAAATGGGGTTTTCTATGGTTTTCTTGGGATGAAATAACCCATTAACCTTTTACCAGCTTCCTGGGACATCCAAGTACACCCCCCGTACCAGAACCCCTCCTCAGAAATAGCCGGCTGTTCAGGGCTTATGAAAACCCATTGGTTTTCTTTTGTAGGGCATGATTAAACATTTATTTCTGAGGGGGGTATGTTGAGGGGATAGATTGACTGGCCATAATCCAATGACTCTTGGGATATTAAAGAATTTTGAACTCCCAAAACAGGGAGAGGTATGCTGTTCATCAGATGTTGCAGCCAGTATGGTCGTCGTGGTTTGAAAAAATCAGTGATGATCACAACCTTGATGATGTAAGTCGGGTAAAACTAGCTGTATAACGATGTACAAATATAGTACTAGTTGGTGGTTTCAACCCATTTGAAACATATTAGTCAAAACGGGAATCTTCCCCAAGTAGGGGTGAACATTTAAGAAAAACATGAAACCATCACCTAGAGTAGAAAACATGTACTGTATACAACTAAAAGAACCTCAACTTGAACCTGGCCCTAAGGACTCAGGATAAAACAAACATAGCATGTTGTCCTGGAGAGAACTATGTCAGTTGCAGGGTCCTACGGAATTATACGGAATTAAGGAACGGAAACATTGGCATGCCAATCCCTCTAAAACACAGTCGCAAACTACATAAGGTTGTGTTCACACCAAGAAAAACACACAACTCGCAAAAAAAAAAGTTTGCAATTCCTCAGGAAAGAGAGATGTAACTAAGGAAACATAAACATATGTATATACAAATATATCATACACACAGTGGAGTTACAACAGCAACATGCCACAAAAAACATATATCATTTACATATCATTTACAACTATGAAGACTCACATTTGTTTCCTTCACTTCTATGGGGGGTTTATTTACCTATATTTGTTTTGGCCTTAAACTGGGCTTTTTTTGGGGATGACCAAGCCCTGGGCAAACATCACCGGATGGCTCCCATCAGGACCTCCTTGTCATCACCGTCCAAACGGCGTGAGGTCAAGGGCGCCTGATTGGGGAAATCCATGCTGAATGGGCACACATCTGGGTCCCTCTAAGAATCTACATTCAAGGGACAAGGACGGGTATATCCCTAACGTACGGGTACCCTAACGGTATTTGTTGTGTTCTATATAGGGATTTAAAAGATTACAACCCATAAATACCCGCGTGATATAGGGATTTCCCATAGGGGGAACACGTTGGGATCGGGGTACATCCCTGCCTATCCCCTGATACATCAAGCAAACGGAATAAGACAATACCCCCCAGAAGTCTAACAGCAAAAACCCCTGAACAAATGATGGTTGGGAGGCGTTTGTCTTTCCTTTTGGGGGGCGAACTGTTAAACTTCAGGTGAGTATATTTCATAGGCTTTTCATGACACATAACATTCACAACAACCATAGGATCCATGGGGCTTGAAATATTCACCTACATTGATCCCACAAAAATCAACCATTCATGTAGGTAAATATACCATGGACCAAATGGATCATATGGGACATATATCAGGTATGAAATTCAAAAATGACAAACTGCCCCGTAACTGGATATCTAGGGAAGGTGGCAAACATAAGCCCTTTCAAGTTGGATAGCTTAGACAAGTTGGTCATCCAAATGAAGGTGTTTCACACCAAAACAACTTAAGTTATCAACAAGAATTTTGGAGGTACTGAACCTTATAAGGCTAGGTTTGGGGGTGGGGTTTTCCTTCATAAGCCTTACATACAGCTTATATAGGTGAGTACCTCTATTTTAGGTACCTGAAATTAAGTGGCACTCAGAATACTTCTACTTTATCAATACTACTCACTCAGCCATTTCAGACCATTGAACAAACATGGAAATCACCCAAAAATGTCAAAGAGGAGCAACAGAACCATCTAAACTTTTAATTTGAGTTGCAGCCTGACAAACATCTAAGAAATTCTAGATGTCTTACTATCAATGTGAAATCCCATTAAGTTGAATCAAGTTGGCCTGTTTTTTTTCGTGGCAAAGTGAGATATCATAATCTAAGGTTGTTTCAACACACCTTAGATGGGACACACCCCAGCTGAAAACCAACAGACTCTAAGTCGGGAAAATCCTTTCCTAGTTGGCTACTGGAATTGCTGAATCCTTGGATGTCCCGGCCAGGAAGTTACCTAAAAGCTTAGGATCAGTGGGTTATAACCCCAAGATGCCACATGTATAAGTGGGTTATAACCCATTTACTCACCATTTACTATAAGTTCCTCAGACATCCAAGTAAGGGTATGGTGTAACTTTTCTTGGGCACAAGGCATGTTTCTAGGATTTGTTGCCGCAGAGTTGTCTCGCCTCAAGGCTATGGAGCTTGGACACATCACCCGAAACATCTCCTGGCGTTTGAAAAGGTGGAAATTCGTTCAACACAGCATCGTTTTGGAGCCACAAACTCAATGGCTAGTCGGCTAGTCAACGTACCCCCCCAACCATCGATTTCCCTAGAGGGCAAATTAAACCCATAGTTCTGAAGGGGGTTACCTTGGGGGGGGGGTACGCTGACCAGTCATTGACCAGGAAGTTGGTTTTCAGGTTGCTTGGGGTGTGTTCCATCTAAGGTGTGTTGTTTCACAACCTTAGATTTATAAACCTAAGGTACGTAAATAACCTACTTATACTAAGGTACCAGCAGGACATCCCAACGTATAGATGGTAGGAGGATAATGCATTCGATCTTTGGGTGTCGGACACCTTTTTTTCTCGCCCAAGGATCCTCTCGCAGATGAGTGACTATGGACACTGACGCAAGCTGGAGAGGATTTAAGACTTACAATTCTCTCAATACGTTTTGTAGTACCTAAAAATGATTTGCTGTACTAAGTTGAGGTGTCTTGTTAAAGAAAGATCTTATAGTCTTGGTTTAATTATGTTTAGTTTGTATTGATTATAAAATATGGTTGACATGTGGCATAGTACGTTTGCAAGGTCAACGGACTGCAAGTCACTGTTCGGGCACTACCTCCGGTTCTGGCTCCCTTTCCACCGTCACTTGGGTAGCTGTCACCGACGTCTCCCTGCGAACACGCCCGCAACATCCGTGTTGTTCACGTGCAAGAATTGTTCTTCTAAAACTAAAAATGGTATATATATATACATATCATACATGTACAGTTATATATTATATACAATATACACGAATATATGAATATATATATATAACTATAACGAATATAGATATATCAAAATAAATATCCGAGGTCCACTCAATGTATAGTCTGTTTGTCTACGTTTCGCTTCATACAAATGATTATCCTCTGCACTGAAACACCCCTCAAAAACCGTGTGTGTGTGTTTTCACAGCTCAGCAAACTGGAAAAAACTGATGCTTTCCTGGTCCAACAATCTGGGAGATGTTTGACAAAGTTTGTCCCAAAAAAAATAAGTGATACTATTGACGGAAGAAATCCTGTACCGCCTGTTATCTATGAACCACCATGAAAAATGGGATATATTCTCCATATCAGCTGGTTTTTTCCGGATTTCTGCCATCGACAGTATGACTAGATGTCCATGCCATGGCTTGTCGACTTCAGGTGCACTAACTTGATGCCAACTTGATGGTCATAGACATGTTTCACCTACAACAACGTTGCTGATTTTCTTTGCAAAAAACACTCCCTGAAAACTAACATGTTAATGGAAAACCCACCATTTAAAGATGTATTTCCTCTTGAAAATGATGATGTTCGAATGTCGTGTTAGTTTTCAGGGGTGTAGTTGTTGCATCATCTACCCAAGGTTTAGCTTCCAAAACCTAGATGAACAATATCAGATCTACCAAACCTCTAGTTTCAAGGTTTAGCTTCCATTCAGCTAGTTGGTGGTTGAACCAACCCATCTAAAATCATATGCTCGTCAAATTGGGAATCTTTTCCACTAGAAGGGGTGAACATAAAAAATGTTTGCAACCACCGCCTAGTCGAACGTCGAACCACAAATCTGCCGAAAAAAAAATGTGTGACGAGAAAATTGTACCTCAAGCTCGCTAAAAATGAAGAATTGGAAAGGTGCTCTTTTCACTACCCTCCTTGGAACTAGCATATCCCCTTGACAATTTCAGTCGATGATGTTCCTGGAAACCAATTGATATGACTTCCCTGACATTCATACCTCCTGAGGTCTAGTGTTTTTGGTATATGTTTTGGGTGTCCAGTCATACTTTCTCAAGGTGAGAAGTCATGTCAAGGCTAGTATAAAATGATATATTTTTTGGGGCGGGGGACTATTACAAGGCCCCGGGGTGACTGGTTTATAAGCCCCTCTTTTTCCAATGAATTGATAGCCCACTGTTCAACCACAGCAGGGCAATCCCTCACGCCTGGTGCATTTGCTGGACTTAGTGACGAATACTATTACTCTCTGAACGCCTGGTCCAAATTACATATGTATATAACTCTCTAGCAATAAATATACATACCTGGAACCTAAATTGACCATTGTTTTGATTGGCAAGGGCCTTCTTTTGGAGGGTTCAAACACCAAAATGGAGGACAAACAGGTTCCATGTGCATATGTATATGTATATGAAAATTGATATATATAAACATATTCAAACACATTCACTATAAGGGACATTCCAACACATCCAAGTGGAGCAAAAAAGTGTCCCAAAATGAAGGGACCCAACCAACAAAAAAAAACTCTGATGACATGTTGCGAATTCGTGTCAAACAAAGTTTGAGTGGAACATGCCAAAAGGCCTTCTCAGGTCATGGATAAAACGAGCAGGGATCACAACCTTTCTTGA
Organism: Breviolum minutum Mf 1.05b.01; assembly: GCA_000507305.1. Taxonomy (NCBI): domain Eukaryota; class Dinophyceae; order Suessiales; family Symbiodiniaceae; genus Breviolum; species Breviolum minutum. Next base: position 24,018 of record DF243758.1, on the reverse strand, counting down.
CATGCCATTGAATACTGGTTGGTTAATAGGGATCCAAAAATAATGGCTTTTCATAATCAAAAAAAAATCTGGGCAGTTTTTCATCCCCTACGCATGGAACCCACAACCTTGATATTCTAGTGGTTATAAGCCATATTTTGGGCTTAAAACAAGATCCCTATCCATAACTGGGTAGTTGTTCATCCCTTAGATACAGCAAGTAACCAGGGTGAACTGGTCCTTGGGCCTCAGATGATTTGTTGACGTCCCCCGCCTGTAGAAAACACCACGTCCCACAAGGAGCCCGCCCACAGCACCAACAGTACTTCCCACAGAGGCTCCTGAAATCAGGCAATCGACTGGAGAATGGCAGAAAAATGTAGCTAGGATGAGAAGCCCACGTGAAACCTTCATTTTTAGGGGTTATTTCACCCATATTTTGTGGGGGTCCAAGGGTAGGATGTTGGGTTTGAAGTGTTGGAATCTGTTTATTTACAGAAAAAACCTTTTACCAACAACTTGTATAATAAATTTCCAATACATGCGTTTGAGGATCTAATTGCTAACTTAGACTTCTGATAGGGTCTAAACCTTGCAAGATTGAAAAAAAAGTGGCTGTTCAATCGGGAGCCCAAACAGCTCCTGAAGAGGCCTTTAGGGGTTTAGGAACATCTCCAAACCCAAGGTATTAGCACGATTCTTGGAAGGCTACGTTTACTGTTTTCCAGGCACAGCTCTTTCAGTTCTGAAAAAATCCAAAAGCCGAAAGCCTGTCTTTTCCATCAGCCATATTCATGTAAGACAATTTGATATGCATGGATGTTTCGGAAAAGTTAGTGTTTTCATGGGATGGTTCCAGGTGGTTGTTGGAAAGGGGTTGATCATTGAAGTGGAGGGCTCAAGGGTCCAAGGTTTTTGCAATTGTGACTTGTGTTGGTTTCCATGAAGCGGCCTGCTTCGAAACAGCTGAAGAGACCTGCTGCAGCTTTAAAGAAGCCAGCAGCAGCATCATCAAGGACTGGCACTTGGTGGGAGAGCGATTGTTCCAGGGGCCTGATTTGGTTTTATTTAGTTAGTCTGAATTTTTTTGGGATGCTGGATGATTCAAAGGGATTGATGTTGAATTGACCTTACAGTGTTTGAGTCCTCCCAAACCAGGGGTCCATTAAATTGATGTTGGCATTATTTTGAGGGGATCGGACCAGAACTCCAATTCCTTGTGAAAATCTCATTGCTTGCAACCATGCGATGCCAATTAAAACCATTGGAACATGGGAAGGACTAGGGAAAAAACATCCCATGGCCCATAGCCAATAAGAGTTTATTCGTCCGCAGCAATTTGCTCATGCAGGGGAATCAAAATTCAAAATTTGAACCCAGAGCCAGGGCTGCATTGAATGCCACGAGCTCTGAACCACATTGATTTGCTGCAAAGGAAATGTTTGTGTAGTGCAGGCACATGCCTCTCTCAGTTCCAAAGTGATCCAGCAGTTGTTTTAGCTGAGAAGCAGCGTTTCCAGAAATTGGATGGGCCAACCAAAGCTTCTTAGTTGGCCACCAGTTATACTTTTCCTTGTCTTCACTTTGGGGGTTTCTACTTTTTTGGTTCTTTTTGACATGATTGGAAATGGGGGTTTATTGTCATTCCTCATTCCTTTCAAATTGACCTAGTGGAGTCATGTAAGGAAGCTTTGCTACGCAAATGGTACAATCTTCAAGATACATCGTTTGAAGATGAGGAGACCAAGATAGATGAGGATCGGGTTTTATGTCAGAGCGATTCTGACATTGACGATAGCGTTCTTTTGCAGTCTGATTCAGATGAAGCCATGTCTGTTTGCTTACAATCAGACAGTGACAAAGAGGATGTTATGTTGCAAACATCATCAGATTGCGAAGAAGCCGAACAACCTTTGAAAAAACGAAGGTATCATGCCCGAGCAGATCAGACTGTGACATTGAAATTTCTACAAAAGCCTGTGTGCAAATGGGCGCACTTACGACTTTATGGGATTGGGTCATCAGCCTTGCAGAATTTGAGGGATGGACGGCGTGCTTTCACCATGAACGAGGGCCGTTTGGAAGAGCCTAAGCATCCTACTTTGGGGGTGTCGCTGGGCCGCCAAAGCTTCAACACAAAATGGCCCAATATCCTCGCTTTTTTTGCCATGCTTTACATCAGTGTGGCAGAGATCATGCCGACAAAGTTCGTCATGCCATCTGCAGGAATGCTTGCCGAGAGTTTTTTGGACAAAGATCCAGACTTTGAAGAACGCTACACAAGATCATTCATGGCTTCCATTGAGAAAAATTTTGACTTGACTCCAGTCTCCTGGCTGTGCCAATCATTGAGTCTGACTTTTTAAGTTGTTGTTCATGAATGTTTTTTTATGTTGTTTGGTAATTGGTTAAAAAACATTGAAAGTAAAAGGTTCATTCAATGAGTATGGATTTATTCTCTCAGGGTTGTGATTTGACTACCATTGACCAGATCCTTTAAGGCCACCATGTCTGGGCCGGGGACATTCAACGGTCCACGGCGCTATTTGGAGTGGGCCAAACCCTTTGACCTTTTTTTACAGTACCAGCAATATGCAGAATCTATCGGAGAACCAGCAGCTGCATTTTCAACTTTCAGCCGGGTTTTGAAGAGTGTGTTCAAATCTCACCTGAGATTCCGAGACAAGGGTGAACATGCCCAATGCGATGTTTGCTGGAAACTTCGTGTCAGAATCAAGAAGGCCAGAACAAAAGAAGAAAAAACAGCTGCGACCCAAATGTATTCAAAGCACCTTCTATCACAGTGGTTGGACCGCCAGCAATATTGGTCGATTAGGGCATTGTCTCGCCATTTTTTTCCCAATCATTGCATTTTACCCGAAAGTATCTTCAGACTGATCTGAGAAGCTCCATCCTGTGTTTGATCCAGGATGGAATGGATCAGGCAAAACTGCGGGTACCTCGATTTGGTTACAACAGAATCAGCAAGGCAGTGGAAAAATTGTACAGACCAGCTCTACATCTGGTAGGGAGCTGGATCCACGGTTGGAAGCTGAACATTGCAATATCAGACGAGGATGTGAAAAAAAACTCAGAAACATCGATTGAAATGATCGTATTGTCACTCTCTGACCTGCTTGCATCTTCAACATCGTTGCCATTATCTTTCCACCTTCAACACGATAACACCTATCGTGAAGGAAAAAACCGGTTCATGCTCAACTTCCTCCTTCTGCTGGTTATCCTAGGTATATTCAGGGTAACCAGCATGGGATTTTTAAGAACATCCCATAGCCACGAGGATATTGATCAATGTTTTGGTCAAATAGCTCGACTGTTGATGGGCAAAAGATGTTGTTCTGCCAAAGAGATGGTGACACTCATAGCAGATGCTACCATGAATTCTCGGAACAATGGTGAACATCATGGCCGGATTAGAGGTTCTCTTGTGGAGTCGTTCAAATTGGATGAAGTGACTGCTTGGAAGGAGTTCGTGGCACAAACTGGCCTGCGATTCAAAGGATTGCGCAGGGTTCATTATTTCAGATTTTGCATGAGGAAAGATTTGGGCTCTGATATTCTAGACAACGTGGCAGAGATTGAAGAATTACACCACCGGCATCGACCACATGAAGAAGACGTGTTTCTGATTACAAAGAGGTGGCTTTCAGATGCAGAGGTCATGAGGGCCATAGCTCTTGTGCCGGCCGCGAGAGCACAAGAGATTCGGCGTGGGTTCCACCCACCTGCTGGCATTTCCAGTAGAAGGGTAATTTCAGATCAGGTCAAGAAAGTAATCAGCAAGCGAGTGCCACCCCTTGAAAGGAAGGGTGAGCTCACTGCGGAAGCGGCAAACTATCTTTTGCATTGGAGCACAGGACGCTTGCAAAGGAACCCAAAACCAGTTGTTTATCCCCTCTTGGCCTATCGCTACAGCAGGCAGTTGCAGTCAGAAGCTCATGCAGCAGGGGCTTGGAATGTTCCTCGAAGAGTTGCTCATTTTGACTTGTCGCTTGATGATCAGGATGATCGTGGGAATGATAGCGATAGCTCTTCTGCGAATGAAGCAGTGGATGTGCCCCCAGGCTTTGATCTTGATTGAACATCATGTGCAGAAAAAGGGTGCCATTTGACTTCTAATTAGTTTATACTTTAGAGGTGCAGAAACCTGGGGAAAGCTCACATTCCATTGCATTTTTCCCTATGCCTACTCCTTGGGTAAATTGATTTCCAAAGAAAATCTTCAAATCGGGTATGGAGCCCGAAGAATTGAACCCAGAAAATTGCTTATTAGATTGTTTAGTTTCCAGGGACAGTGGTGTCATTGGGGTTTGAATGATGGATAATAGCAACTTCTGGTAAGGTGTCCCATACACCTTGTGGTGATGTTGGGAAATAATCATCCGATCAATAGACACATTAGTTAAAAAATGATTGAAGACTATATAAAATAAAAACATGATGGCATGTCCTTGACTGACAGGACCTCGGCAAAGGATGATGAAGTGGAGGATGAAACATCTTTGCTTTTCAGCACTGACGATGAAGGTACGCTTTGGGCCACTGGTTGTGAAGTGCCTACTAAATCATTTCAACTCAATTTACATTGCTATTACATTGCTCATCAGTGCCGGTAAGAATTTCATGCAGTAAAGTAGGACTTCCAAGTATGAATTGCCCAGCTTCCTAATGTGAATGCTGAGTTAAAATAATAACAAAATTATTCAGTTTTTTTTTCACATGGTACCCGTCACAAACCAGCCATCCCTGCTACATTGCAGGAAAGCCTGGGAGTGACCAACATGAGTTGCTACTGGAGTCCGATGATGACGCCCCCAAAGGAGGTCAAGTTGATGGTCTTGCAGATGCTGACGAACCGAACGTTTCCCATTGCATTATTATCTTGCCATGCTGTGATCACCTGATAAGAATGTTTTGCCAATGAAAACTTTTATTTTGCATGGTTAATCATAAATGATGTTTATTTTGTTTTTTTGGTGCATCAAAGTTGATGTGGATCTAGGATTTCCATGCAATTTCTTAGCATCCTTTTTTCCTTGTAGATCAATGCAATGATTCATGGTTCAAAGGAATATACAGTAATTATTCATCATTTGCCTCAGATTTCAATCTGACTTGTGTGAGCGCTGCTCAAGTTTTGCTCAGGTTCACAGGTTTGTGGATAGCTTCCTCACCCTTGACAAGTTCGCCCCTTTGCGAGCAAGCATTGGTGACACTATGCTTGCAAGGGATGTGATCCGAATTGGGAGTATGTTCACGGGCTGGGGTGTGTGCGAGATGGTTGTAAAGGAGCTTGCGGACCAATGGAATGCATTGCATGGGGAGAACCTTCAGTTCAAGGCCTTATTCTAAAAATCTAAAAACATATTTTGCTACATCATTGAATGCCTTAGGGGCCCCAAATCAACTTGTGTTCAAACATTTGCTCACAACCAAAAGGGACTGACTGGTAATTTTGTTCCTCTATGATGTATTTCCCTCCAGGCAAAGCTCCTATTTATGGCTGAGAATAATGGAAGGAAATGGTCATACCTTAATTCGAGATTCGATGCAGTGTGTGGCACATTTCTTGATGCTGGCTCACTTTGCGAGATTCATGCTGAGACCGGTGATGGAAATTACAACAGGGTTCCCAAAGTACCTTGACCCCATTGAAGGTTAGTCGATTGTTTTTTTTGGGTAATTTTATTTAACAAAATCTTTAAAATCTCAAACCCCAAACGTGCAGAATTACCAAAAAAACAATCGACCTGGGTAGCTTAGGTTGATTTGCTGGTGGCTGGATTTCCATGTGTAAGCATCAGCCCATTAACAACTACGCCTGGGAGCGTTGCAGATGACCAATGTGCCAGTGGATCTGGGTTTAGCTCTGTTGAGGGCTATGTGAAAATAAACCGACCTCCCCTGGTTTGTTTGGAAAATGTGAAGGCTATCTTCAACCAACGCAGTGTTGAGAATGGTGAAACTGGGTTCCTAGAACTTGAGTTTGCAAACATTTTCTTGAACTAAAATCCTTTTCAATTGTGAGAAGTTTGTTTAGAACAACCACACAAACACTCGACAAAACCGAATATGATACCCTTTTGATATTCAGAGCAAACAAACATTTTCAAAGTGCTGATGATGATTACAGTAAATGATGCTGCTACTGGTAACGATGTTTATGATGACGATTATGACGATGATGATGATGATGATGATGATGGTGATGATGATGCTGATGACGATGACGCTGATGGCGATGACGATGACGATGATGATGGTGATGATGATGATGATGATGAGGAGGATGATGACGACAATGATGATGACAATGATGGTGACGACAATGATTTTGATGGTGATGATGATGATGATGATGATGATGATGGTGGTGGTGGTGGTGGTGATCATGATGTTGACTGATGGAGATTGATGATTGTATGTTCAAACCATCATGACTGCGTTGTGCTTAGGTTTGATATTGTGAAAGGGAAGATGGAATCGCTTGGCTATGCTGTGTCTGGTGAGCCTTACAATGCGGCTGATTTCGGGGTCCCGCAGCAACGGTCCAGGGCATGGGTGCTTTGTATCCTAAGAAATGAACTGATGTCTACCACCGACCAACTTTCAGCAGACATGAAATTGTTCGAGTGTCCTTGCCCCCCCTTGCTCTCATGCATTGATTTGGGCATGAAGTTTCCAGAGAAAAAAGCAAAGGGCAAGCAGGGTAAGAAGGGAACAAAACCAAAATGGCACCAGGGCTTTCTCGAGCAATGCAAAATCTATGGCAAGGTGACCCTACTGAAATTGTTGAAGGGTTTTTCATTTCTTTGTAGTGATGATACTTTCTGGGGAATATCCCTCTTAGGGATGATTGCTGAGTAGGTTTGTTTGGGTTCCTGAAGCAGTGACAGATTAGATGCTAGAGTATTGTAATGTTTCGCTATAGGAATCCAAACAAACCTACTCAGTTCATGTTTGCTACTTTTTGGGGGGCCGTGTTCGCTATGACCAAAGTAAGTGTTTTCCTGCACCACTACAGTTTTTCTCCTAAGGAAAAGTTGGAGGCTCGCGTTGCTGTTCTCTCGCCATTGGCCGCATCTTGCAGTCCCAGGGAAGTTGCTATTTTGGCAACTGCTATGGAAGAGTTATTTGTGCATCATGGGATTGACGCCATGGATGAACTCTTGATCATCCAAGTGGATACTTATCACTCATTGTTAAAACATACTGTTTGGATGGTTTGATTCAATTGGATGATTGGTTTGGTTCTGATCTGATCTGCTACCAAAATATAATGTGCATCTAAAACATATCAAAAAGGTAAGGTGTTTGAAGTATGGTGCTTAAAACTTTGAAAAGGATACTACATCATAATCTACAATATATTCTTTGAACATTTATCAAATCAAATAACATGTAGTCATCACGTTTTAGATTTGGAATATATCATGAACAATAAGATACACAAAACATATCAAAACATACAATATAATAATACATAATGTTCATATCATAGCAATATAAAGCAATCATATATCACCCCTGACGTCGTACCTTTCCAGTAAAAGAGAATGGCGCCAGAAACTAACTAAGGATCAGAATTTTGGCAGATCAGTGTTCCCAAAGTCAAACCCGCGAACGGCATCGTGCATCATACCGGGTGGAAAGTATATCCTTACTGGACCTGGAAAATTCAGAGAGATCTCAGTTCAGGAGAGAGATAAAACCATTTGTTTGACAACAATGCTTTTGATGACAACCAACCCCGCTTCCTGAAAACAAACCAAACGAGGGATGATATCTACTTTTTCAAACTCAGTATCTGTATTTGAATGAGATGTAACAGAAGAGAATAAAATGTAAAAACCTTGGCTGAAAATTAAAACCACAAATTTACTAACGACCATCATTGCTCCTTTGCAGGAGCTTGCTCGATTTCAGGGGGTCGGCAGAACCGAGTGGTGGCACTATAACATGGACAAGGTGCCCGACAAGCTGATGAGATGCTTCATCGGCAACGCGTTACTTAACAGAAGGAAGGGTGTGCCTGAAAAGTTGGCCCCAAGGGTTTCTTCAGCGTTGCAAGCAGAATATTTTTTATAAATACATTACATAATATATAAATCTAATAATTACCGCATACTTTACATAATGTTCAGCTGTTGGATGACAATCCCCAAGGTAATTGGACCCACCACCAACCAGACTCATTCCCGACTCCATGAGTTGACTGACCGACAAACCCGACTCCCTGACTGACTGGCAAGGTTTTGTGCTCCAGTTCATCTGGCCGCTTTGGTTAGCCTGCTTGCAAATTGGAGCCCGCCGTAGAACCTGTGAAACTATCGGTTTTACCACAATTAATTATTTCAAACACATGTAGGATAACCCACATGATGTGATTCAAAATTCAAGGCAAATACTTTCACCGTTCTTTTTGAACGTTTTTTTTGCCAGCCTGTATAATAGGGCTTGCTGCCTTGGATGGTAGCGAAAAAATGACATTGTCGACTTGAGGATGAGAGTAAAAAATACAGAATGCTTTCATCCATCACCCCGGTCATGCTCAGCCACCTCCCTTCCTATGACTTTGATTTGATTCCAATCAGTTTCTACTTGAGCCTATTGGCAAAGCCATTTTTGGTTGGACTGCAGTGTTTTGTACCAGATCAAGGTATTTTTGACACCATAGGACTAGGAAGTACCTGGGTAGTGTTGCGACATGCCGCCTAAGAAGAAAGCCCGGACGTCTGGCCATGCCCCCAACAGCAAGATCAGTCAAGACATTCCCAAGACCATGGCTGACGTTTGCCAAGCTCGTCACCTTTTAAAAGATTGGGTCGTTGAGGCCTACATGGGCCGCCACGGATTTGCGCAGGAACGCAAATTTCCATTGAATGAGGGGGGAACCTTTTTGGAAATTGTTCGGAAGTGCTGGGATGCGAAGGGATTTGTGGAGACCAGCCTTTCCTTTCTCAAACAGATTGGGCTGATGGACAGTGCTGCCATTCAGGTGGATTTACTTGAGAAGTTTTGCATCATGAAGGACTGGTTCAAAAATTGTTGATTTCAAGACCCTGAATCCTTTGCAGTTTGCGGATTTGACCCCTACCATTTGACAGCAGAACCTTGGATCCTGACTTAAACCCATGCATAAGGAATGTTTTTTGAAACAATCAATCCAGTCGATTCCACCAATCTAGATTGAATTGAACTGCCTGCTGCAGGACTTCCCGCCACAACCAGGTGCGTACTTCAACACCTGCATCCTTCAGTGGAATTTCAGTGATCAAAGCTTTTGGCGCACTCCAGATATGGGGACTGTACTTGACATTGCCAAGTCTATTGCAATTATCGGCTGGCGTGAGGCTTGAAGTGAACGAGGGGTGGGAAGGGGTAAAGGGTGCAAGGTACGTTTTGTCAAAAGCAAGGCCACCATCAGGTTGCAGTTTTCTTTGTTTTTATTTGGGGAAATTATTCAACCCCCATCCCATGTCCATTTCCCACACAAGCACTTTGAATTGTTTCCATTACTTTATCTGATTTTATTATATACAATATAGCTGAAGGGAGGACGATCTCGCCACCCAGAGCCATCTAGGATCTCGCCACCCACACCCATCAGGGATCTCGCCACCCACACCCATCAGGGAGCTCGCCACCCAAACTTATCAGGGACCTCGCCGCCCTAGACCCATGAACTTAGGAGCATCGTGTGGACAACAGCTCTCCGCTTTGACATCCCTACTTAGAGGGCTTGGGTGGAGAGCTCTTCTAGGAAGAGCTCGCCGCCCCCAGACTAAGACTTTATCTAAGTGAATATCAGGAATATGAGAGGTGGCAAGCCTTTAGGTATCCTTACTAAACCCAATGACCAGTAGGATATTGTGAGGTAAAAGGGATTAAGGCTAGCTAGTCTTGGGGAGGGGGGGGGGTGGAGAGCTCTTCTCAGAAGAGCTCGCCGCCCAAGGCATCTATGTTGGATAGCCAAAGTGGAGAGCTAGAACCTAAACAGGGATGGAAGATAGGCCACCTCGCCACCCCAAAGTTAGGGTCACCTCGCCACCCAAGGGTCACCTCGCCACCCAAGGGTCACCTCGCCACCCCAAAGTTAGGGTCACCTCGCCGCCCCAAAGTTAGGGTCACCTCGCCACCCCAAAGTAAGAGTTACACCCCATCCCAAGATGTGATTTCAAATTTCAAACTATTCCCATGAACCTTGGGCTGGATTAATTTGACCCATGTTTTCTTTGGATAGAAAATAAAAGACAACCAATTCCCATCCACCAAATAGATAATATTTAGGAAGGACTTCTAGTTTTTAAGATCGTTTTGACATTCAAAAACATTGCCTTGGACAGGGAGAGACTTTGGGCATGCGCCTGCATGGTGATGAAGATGATTCTATGGAGTCTGGGCATTTGGATGAGTTTCAGTTTGATGACGGGGGCATGCGTGGACTTGCTGCAGCCCTGGTCTGGTGTGGGATGATCTACTTTTGCACAACGTTGGATGATGCATTGGTTCGTTCCCCTGGGATTCAAGCCCTTGCCCGAAATCTACTTGCCATCCCCACCTACTTTAAGCGGCCATCAGAGGACCCAGCCTATGCGATGATTGGGAGGATCATCCGTCAGAATGTTGAGGCAAAGAAACAGGCAGTGTCATCATTTGAATGGGCAGGGATATTGGCCAACATGGTTGAGGATGGCGAGAAGATTACATTCCAACAGGCCATGGACATCTACAACAACAGCCCTGAGGTAGCAGCTCATGGTGGTGCGAAGGACAGGGACATCTGGAGATGGATGATATGATTTTTTCTTTTGTGTTGGGCATTACTTTCCTCGGAAAAGTAAAAGTTTGAAGCCTTATTCAATGGGGAGTTCACAAAAAATAAAGCAGTGTGTGAGAGAGATGGCATGAGGTAGTATCTAATAGCAGTTTCCAAACTCAAAGTTACATTAAATTATCATCGCCATTTGTCTTCACCGTCATCTTCCCCCTCCCACCACCATCATCACACATCTCACCATTGTTCAACAACAGCATCATCAGCATCACCTGATGCACCAGCAATAATACAGCGACACCATCATCATCACGCCTTGCCATTCACCTTATACCTTCCCCGAAGAAGTTGAACTTATTATAGAACGCTCAGCATATGTTTAATAGAACCAGTGGAATCGTGAAAACAGGATTTCGCCTGTATGAAAATAGGACTAAGAAAATAGGACTACCATGAAAACAACCTTCAGCAACAAACTGTCACTCTTCAACCTGATCTTCCAGGACAAGACTGGCACTGGGACGTTGCTACTTGATTCCAAAAAGCAGTACGCCATAAAGCACTGGCTTGAGAGAACAGCACCAAAGGCCAAAGCAGAAGTCATGGAAAGTCTTAAAGATTCTCCCTTCGCTTTTGGGCCCTGGGGGGAGCCGTTGAGCGTCATGAGCTTTCTATTCCTTCAATCTTCGGTGGATCTCCTAGCAGTGGAGGATTGTGGCTTGACACCTGGAACCAATGAAGCTTCAATCTCAGTGGATTGGAGCCTACCCATGTCTCCCGAAGGTCAAGAGCTATTGTTTCGACGGATCCGTCTCACTTTTGAAAAGGCAACAGCAATCATTGACAATCCCATGGACAAGAAGCGCTACAGGTTGGGGGAGGAGGAACTTACAGACCTTCGGAATCTCGTGTGCCTGTCTCGCAGATCCGAGCTTTCTGCTCCACCCGGCTTGGTACTTTTGAAGAGTTTCACAGAGGTGTGACAAGTGGGAATTCAAGGGACCATGAGTTGAGGGAACTTCTTGAACAAAGACCCCGGTCCTTCAGCGTCTCTATGCTGGCCAGTGCCCAAAAGCAGGCTTTGGAAGCCGTTCGGGCTGCCGAGGAGGGGGCAACCATGGAGGTCGAATCAGAGCGCTTGAAGGTGAGGGATGCTAGATGGTCATTTTTCCAAGGTGCTTTGGAGCGAGACCAAGCTATACTTCGGCAAATCAAGTCAGCACCTGAGAAGATTCAAGCTTTCCGTCACCGCAAACAAATGGCGTGGAGATTGGCTCAGGCAAAGTCTGGAGAGAAAATTGTTCGCAGCTACATGGAGAAGTTTCTGAGGATCGAGATTGTCTCCAAGGCAGAATTGGCCCAGCAAAAGATCAATGAGTTCCGGACCTTTGTTGCATCTTGACTTTTGAAAAGTAAATTGCAAACAAGTTTTGTTGAACTTCAAGTATGCTTTCTTGCAGCTTCCCGGGCAGGATCAAACTAAACCAATGAATCAATGAATAGTAAACAATCGCTCAAATCAATGATTGCACACTATATGTTGGGTTTTATTTGTCATGTCTTAATCTCAGCAATCCAGGCACAAAGTGCTGGCCGAAGTGAACTGGACGTCTTCATGATTACTTTGGTGGATTTCAACGTTCCCAGTGCCAAGATTTCAGAGCACATCAATGAGCTGTCAACTTGTGTGCAGTTTGCCAATGACTTGGCTCCTGAAAGAAACGCAGCTCTGATTGAGATGGTGGAACATGCCAAGAAGAGTAGCAAGAGAGGGGTGAGTGATGAAGAAAGAGAAGTGGAAGAGGCTTTGTGGGGCCTACGCCAGAGCTGCGATGCTCGCTGGATGCTTCCATTTGAACTCCATCCTTCAGCTGAATCACAATCGAACAGGAGGCCTGGATGTCTGTTTTCTTGTTTGGATTTAGTTGCACTGACTGACTGACTGACTGACTGACTTTGCTTTATTTTGTTCAGCACCCCTGTCATCTTGAGAAGTAGTTTTCTGTATCCAAGTCTTGGCAAAATGCTTTCTGTTGTCAACAGCCATGAGGCGCTTCTCATCGGGCCGTGTGGTTTGCAACATTGATGCAGTGGAACAGAATGTTTTCACAAGTGCTTCGGAGTTGGCTCTCTGTGGTCGCCCGCTGAACGATACTCAGGTTGTCCTCCCACTTTCGAAAGACCTTCTCTTGCCAGAAAGCTTGAACCCTGAAGATGACCTACGCCAAGCAGAGCGTCAGCGACCTTCCACTGAGACCGCAGCTGCTCAGAAGGGGGTGCAACGGTGGGCATCTCTCTTGGAATCTTTGGTGACTACTGGCGGGTCTACGTTCAAGGACAAGTTGATTGTAGTGCTCAATCTGACGGGCTACGTTGAGGATGTGGGCTGTGCTGTTCCTTGGTTTTGATTTGAAAGCATTGAAGGTGAAATGAAGTGCACTTTTTTGCCCAGACCCACTAAATGATTGAACTGATCAACTGACTCCAATGATCTACTTGGTTTCAGTGACTGAGCTCAGTTCATGACAATGCATGAATTTGGAGTTGTTTCTTTGCTGAATAGGCTCAACCCCTGCGTGGATTTGAACAAGAAGAGAACAATTCACAAGTTTGATGAATTAGGCTTATGCATAATAAATGATGGGACCCGGGTTCAATTCCAACCCATTGTCCAGAAACGTTCCCTTTGAAATTTTGAGCAGGAACGAGTGATTGTTTTGAAATTTGTTGAGTTGAGATTGAGAAATTTAAGCAACAATAGATTTTACATACCTCTTACTCTTCTTGCTTCCCTTGTTTTGCATTGATGGAGACCTGGCTTTCTGGTCCTGAGCATTTCTTTGAGAAGGCCAAACATGTGGGGATTTTACCTTGGGAAGACGATGATGATAGCCCCAAGCTTGCTCCTTCCAACTCCCATATTCAAATCCCAGCTGAGCACTTGTTTGAACGAAGTCCACATGATGCTTTGCCAAAAGATTGGCAAGTAAATCCATTGAGATGTGGGGTTTCCATCAATGTCGTCGCTACAACTTTGACCGTTGGCAAGATTCTTCTACATTGCAAGGACTGAATTTAAACATTGAAAATTCATGATTTGGGGGCAACGGCAAAAGTGCGATGCCTTTAAATAGTATACCCCTGAAGATATCAACCCTGATAAATAGGAATGCCAGAAACCAAACAGACCACTGAGTGGCTACTGACTGTTACAGTGTAGTATATTACTTTTTAGACCTTTTATACGGGTACATGGGTAGTGGCACCAAATTCCAAATAGTATTGTCCAATATGTTGTTTTGACCTCTATGATCTTTATCCCAACAGGAGCAAGTTCACCGCGTGAGACAGAAACATGGGGGTGAGCAACTGGCAGTGTTCAAGATCGGAATTTCCCAATGCTTGGAACAAAGAGCGATGTTTTACTATGATGCAAATTTTGACGAAATGGTGTGCATACATGCTTCTAATTCACTTGCACAAATAGAAGCCTTAGAGGCATCACTAATTGATTTCTACATGGACAATGCACCTCGCAATTGTCGCAATAGATTACTAGGGGGGGAAGGGATGAGAAAAAAAAATGGTTATCCCAAAAACCCACCTCCATATTTTGTGTATGTTGTGGCAGCCAACGCTTCCAAAAACAAGCGAATAGGTTGCTGAAATTCATTTACAGTGGTGATGATTATCATCAGCTGTTGCCGGGAAGTTTTTCTTGAGACGGGCAGGAGACTTGAAAAGTGTTTGGTTTTAGTTGTTCACAAATCAGCCAGCATGATTTCATATAATTTCCCTCGTCAGAATTTGTGAGACAATGGTTTTTGGAAAAGGATGATTGAGACTTATTGTCCTAGAAAAGCTCATATAATTCTCCGGTTCACTTTGTTTTTCAGCATTTCCAGACTCTTCCACTGGGTCGCATCCTAGGTTTTCAGCTTGCGCCTTGCAGACAGGGAGTTTAAGGGTGGCTTCAACACCAAGAACCTCTTTTACCTCAGTGTGGGTTGGCTCTCCAAGGACGGCTTTGGGCAGGCCCGCCTCACTCGTGAGGTCACAGATGCCTGGATTCAGAGGAAGTTCAAGCATGGAGGCCAGGAGTATACCACTGAAGCTCCTGACCTTTCTCCTCAAGAGATTGAGGGAATCCCTGGAGGGAAAGCATCCCTTGGACAGCTTGATGAGGTCAAATTTGAAGTGCTTGAAAGGACTGGGGACAAAATGACAATCAAAGCAGACGAGCACAAGTACTGGATGTCACAGACTGGTCAAATCTTGGAAACTTATGAAGCTTTGCGGACCAAACACCAGGAGTTGATTGGCCAGCAAAACTCACCGCCACCTCCGACACATGTAGAAGAAACTCCTGAAACCCCAGACACAGCCTCACGCAGTGATGTGACAATCGAGTCTGTGGCCAAGCTTGAGGAGTCCATCGGTGTGGAAGCGAAGTGTGCCAGTGAGATCAATGGAGTGGATCTTTTGCTTTGCAAGGACAAGTCAGTGTGGATCGTTGCCAATCAGGAGAAAAATGTTCCAAAACATGCTCTACTTGGTGGGTTTGGCACTGGCCAATGGGTTGCTGACTCAGATGCTGAGCCTGGTGTTTCCTTTCAGTTGGACCAGGGGGACAAGACGATCGTTCAACTGGATGAATCCAGTTTTCATCAGTGTCCCAGGGAATATCCACTTTGAGCCTTTTCAAGTTGCTTGTCAGGGCTGAGAGGGAGAAAGGCCTGACTGAATACAGGCTGAGTTTCCTCAAGGTGGAACGCAAGCAAGACAATGCAGTGGAAGCAGGACAAGATGGGTTTGAGATCAAGATCAAGAATGCCATGAAATTCCGTTGCATGAAAGACCCACGAGCATCCGCTGAAGCAAACTCTGAGAAGGTTTCCTGCAAGAACTTTTTCTCGAAGGCTTTGGGTTGCATCCGGGACAGCGACTACATCATGAAGTTGTTTCGCTACAGGTTCGAGCGGGTGGGGCAGAACTTCAAAGTGCAGCGTCCATACGTTGTAGCTTCCAAGGGAATCCCTTTGAAGAAAGATGCTCCCCTGAAGGTCGCTAGCAACACTGTCTGAAAGGAATCCTAGGTTTTGGTTTTTGTGTTCGATTCAATTCGCAGGGTGGTTCGACACGGTTGGGCCCTGATGATGACATTGAAGATTCATAATCATGCTGACTAAATGCTATATGCTTAGACCTACTGATCATCATCTTCACTATGGGGAGTGATTACTTAATAACTTATAATGATCAGAATGACAAAAACACTGCCCACAGGTTTTTGATTTGCGGATTGATGGAACCACAGGTAGGCATCAGATTTGGGGGGCTCAACTGATGGGGAAGTTTCAAAGTGTTTGGTACCAGTTCTGAGGTTTGGGTAAGACATGGTAAAATGTTGATGTTGATTTACAGAATCAAAACTATATCAAAGTTGCTTTGTTGTTTTTTTCCCCCTCCTTTGGTTTGGGCCCATGATCTCTTTGCAGAGATATTCAAAGGTTCTCATTGCAGGACTATGGCTGGTTTGGCGTTTGGTGTAAAGTCAGAAAGCGTGGCTGGAGTCTCTCACAACTCAGTCCTGATTCAGATTTGAAAGAACCTGATTTTGAAAACATTGACTTTTTTTGAATCCATTTTATTAGTACTAACTGATGTTGGGCAAATTTTCCACTGTGGTCAGTGCTGAGGGTTGGGAGTTGAGAGCAGAACCAGCTTTAATTGCTTGATGTTAGTCCTTTACATTCAGCCGGCCTACCATGAACCGCTGCACTTTACAAACTGGTGAAAAAAGAGCTCTTGATGGCTCCAGGTTCCAAGTTGCAGGTACCTCTATGAAATTTGAAGATAGTAAATTTAAACATACGTCGTACTGTAATGAATTTTGTTCGGTCAAGTGCAGTCTGAAAACCATTCTTTGCAGCAGCATCATTGCATACTGCTCATGGAAGTTGCAAGAAGGCCCAAAGCTTTTGAGAGACACTCTGAACTCTTGCTTAGGTCCGTTAGTTTTTGTGATCGCACCGCAATGATTGTTTACAAAGAGGTCAAGGAGTGCTGGGATGGTCTTCATGTACTTCATGGGCTACCGGGATTGGCCCAGTTGAAGGACTATGATCATGAGTGTCTCAGGGAAACCTTGATGGTGTTTGTCCCACTGATTACAGACTCACAGTCAAAGCACGCAATGATCTCTGTCGTGCAATTTTTGACCGTGATTGCCTCCATGACCTTCAAAGCGCAAATGGACGGTGAGGATGAGATCAAGGAAGCCTATGTTTGGATTGACTTTGAACAGGCCAAGCAAAGCTGCCAGCGGGATAGGTTTGATCCTGAGCTAGAGCTGACGTTTGAGGAAAAGATCAAGAGGATGTGCACCAACAGGGACACGCACCTGCACTACAAGTCCATTGTGGCATTGTCCCAGACATACTTGGGAAGGTTGTTGAATGAGGTTTCTTCGAGTGCTGAGTTCCTGCGTTCAGACATGCGGCTGTGCGCTTATGTTCTGCATGATTTTGATTATGCATTTAATCACGTGGATTTTGAAGGAACCACCAACATGAACTAGTTGGACATTGCCAGTTTGGCAAATTTTTGTTTAGTGTGCAAGCCTTCTTAGCACCACTACAGGTCTGCGGTTAAAAAGAAATTATTGCTGATGAGGCTGCCGGTGCAACTGCAACAAACAGTGAGTCTTTGCAAACTACATCTCAAGTCTCAAAGCATCAGCAGCACATCAAATGTACGGTGCATGTACACACACATTATGCAGTATATGATTTGGACACATTGATTTGAGGCAGCGACAGGTGACAGGTGATGTTTGAAAAAGATTGACTTGCTGGAATTGAACATTGTTTAGGATGAAGATGAAGATTGACGTTCATTTCTTTGCTAGGTTTTTGGCTTTGGCTACAGGGCAAATACCCTGAATTTTTAGCTCACCCGCTTCACATGTCGAGCATACAGGCAAGGATCTTGCAGAGTTTTGGTGGGAACAACCCACCTGCACATCCTGTTGGAGACGCAGCTCCATCTCCTCCTTTGCCCTTTCGGACTAAAGCAGAATCCAAAGAACAATCA
This sequence comes from Breviolum minutum Mf 1.05b.01, assembly GCA_000507305.1. Classification (NCBI taxonomy): domain Eukaryota; class Dinophyceae; order Suessiales; family Symbiodiniaceae; genus Breviolum; species Breviolum minutum. Next base: position 6,146 of record DF243758.1, on the reverse strand, counting down.
GAAGTACTTGAGGAGACACAACAAGAGGACGAGCAGGTTGAACAAGCCAGTGGTTCACGTGGCCGTGGTCGTGCTGCTTCGCGCGGGCGTGGGCGTGCTCGTGGGCGTGGGCGTGCTCGTGGGCGTGGTGGTGGGGATGACAACAAGAAAAAGATGGAAGCAGAAAAGAGCGATGCCAAGCAGAAGGCTCCCGGGCCCAGTCACCCGTCTCCTACTATCAGCTTTGCATTTTTTCCTAATATTGAATCAGACTTCACGACTAGTAATAACTGATCTATGAATTACATTAAGTGTTTTTTTGTTTGCAGGTCAGGGTGTGTAGGGGCAATGATGATTAGATAGTAATAGGGCATAATAGGTGTTGAAGTCAAAAGTTTTGGCCATTTCTGTTTCACAAAAGGATTTTAGCAATGTTTTCCATTTTTTTTTGGCGCCAAAAGCAGATCCATCAAAGGTCATCGACCAAAGATGATCCAGCTTAAGAGGCCTGCTGCTCATGTGGAACCAAAGGGTGCCAATACCAAGAAAGATGAGACACCAAAAAAGCGACCAGCAGCAAAAGCAGAAAAGCCAAAGAAGACGATCAAGGACACAGTGGAAAAGAAAAAGCATGAGTCGCAGGTTGAAGAGACAGTCAGCCAGAAAGATGAAGAGGTGGAGATCGAAGAGGGTGGGGAAAGTGAGCAACCTGAGGTAGATCTTGTTGAGTCTGATACGGAACAAGAACCTCATCCTGAACCCCCGAAGTCGGACAAGAAGAAAAAGCAAGCCAGGATGAAGCGCCCATCTGCTGCAACTGCTGAAGCACCAGTTGAGAATGCAGGGAGACGTGGGCAAATCATTTCAACTGTGGAGTACAAGTCTGGTTGGAAGATGGTGAAGCACCGAACCCAGAAAGGTCGTGTTTATCCTAAATGGATAAGGCCAAGTGATGATTGTGTTTTCTTCTCTGCCAAAAGTGCAACGGAGAATGGGTTTGAGGAAGAGACTTCCTGACTCAGAGACAGCCAAGACAAGACCGCGGAGTTTGAAAAAGAAAGCATGAAACCAAAGAGTGAAAACACCATATTTCATGGAAAATCCATATGCTTAATCACCACCAGCGCCAGAAGTACGAAACGCTCCGATTTGTCTCACGCCCCCATTGCTGTCTCCGTAAACTGGCTCCTACACAAAGCCCCGTGCCAGCACCCACTGCAGCACCCAAAGGGACAGAAAGCCTCGGTTTTTTTTAGACTTCCTCCAACATGGGCATACAAAGTGTGCCCCTACCCTCGCTACATATGGAGGATGTTATAGCCCAACTTATAACTGGTAGCACTTTGTAGGAAGATAGATATGTTAAACTGTTTAGCACATAAACTTGGCAGTACTGCATATGTTGATGAAGGCGAACATGCGATCGTGCTCAGAATCGCCATAAGTTGGGTGTATATTACCAGTAGTTTTGGTGGTTTCAACCCCTCTGAAAAAGATTCCATAGACACCCAAACACCTCCTGAGAAGGTATGACTTGACCCCAAAAACATACCTCAAACACTGTTCACCTCAGTTTCGGTATTTTCCTGGATGTCTAGGGTATTAGTCAAATTGGATCATTTCCCACAAGGTTCGGGGTGAAAATCAAAAAAAAACTTTCAAAAAACCACCACCCTACCAACACTTTCCTTTCGGGGTGCCGATTCAACCCTAAGGGATGCCAGAAGAACCCTCTGGAAGGTCATGGTATGCTCATCATAGTTCGGGGTGAACATAAGAAATATTTGAGTTGCCACCGTCTACTCTGTTGAATCCCTGCAAGTTGAATCTCAACAAAGTCCCTGAGAAAATGATCCCTTGTGAAGTGATCTATCATGTGCCCTAAGAATCCAGACCCCTCCCAATTTCTCGTAGGATTGATGGTCCCAATCCCATCCCCATAATTAATACTAGGACTGTAGGGTTAATTAATCCATAAATCTTATGACACACAAACGGATCCTTAGGGGTGTGATTTTTGCTGGCTCTTAAAACAAACGAAGGGATCCACAAGAAAGCTACAACACGCCCCTGGAGCACACCCCAATTCGGCAATCCCCCTACCCAACTATGAAAGGATTCCCGACTTACAACCTGTTGGTAAAGGTTTAGGGGTGTGTTCCAAAGGTGTGTTGAAACAACCTTCGACTTCCATGTAGGGGATTGTTATAAATAAGCCCAGTTCCGTTCCTACCAACTACTGTATACGTATACACAAAAGTCGATAAAAACTATAGAATAACAAAAAATGCATGGTAAATCAATAAATAACGTAGTATTCATCCAGTTTCAGTAAAGTTGTAACATCACCCCAATTCCAACCAACCCTCAACCAACCTCGTCACAATAAACCACCCCCGTTTTTTTCGCAAATCCAAAAGACCCAGCAGTGAAAGGAGCAGGAGCCAAACCAACTATAGCACCCAAGGATCCTGGAAAAAAAAGATCAACGAAAACGCTCGTTCCTGGTGATTCAAGCCGTGACCTTTTTGGGATGGTTAAGTGACCCTTTCAAGGGGTTAAGTGACCTCCAACTAGGGGATGAAAAGGGCACTTTGAATCACCTGGTTCTTTTTTTCTTCCGAAAATGAACGGTTGGAACTTGGAAAAAAACATTAACCCCATTTCCTCTATAGACAGCCAAGGCGAAGAACCGACACTGAGGTGAACGGTGTGTTCGATGGGTATGGTTTTTGGGGGTCCTTCTCAGGAGGTGTTTGGATGTCTAAGGGTTTTGCAAAGGAAAAATCATCTGAACCACACCTTCATTCTTGTGCTCCATGCTAATTTTCAGGGCTCGATCATTGTCGATACCATCCCGAATGGTATCGACCACCAAGAAATTGCCAGGCCGGCTTTATTACACTCCCTGAAACTAACAAATAACACGGATGGAAGAGGATACTTTCCTTTTAGGGATGCCATCTTTTCAGGTGCTATGTTACATGTTAGTTTTAGGAGGGGGTAAGGGATTAATTATGAAGACCACCAATCATCATCGCATGATCCCGTCATAAGGCCCACGAAAAAAGACTTTTTTTTTTTTACCTGGGGGCAGGTGGCATTGGCGGAGCTTTCGTGCAAAATCAGTGAGCTGTTGACTGGATGGATTATTCTTCCCCTTGGGCAAAATCCTATCATGATTGGCTTGGATTTGTTGTCTTATTCAGCCACTTGGTACCATTGTAACAAACATGTAGAATCATGTAGAATCCTTTATTGTTCCTACTAAACTTAGATTTGCTTAACGGCGGTTGGAAAGCGATCATTCAGAAATGTTCCTCAAATGTTGGTTTCATGGTGATTTACTATGGTAGATCGCTAAAAAAAGTCACCTTAAACAACAGCAAATATGGAAGCGTGTATATAACCCCCCAAAAGTTGAAAAGTTGGCCGTTTCGCTGGGTGAGAGATTGACTTGTGACTTCGGAGGTTTTTTCAACACATGCCGTAGTTTTGGGAAGAAACAAAATCAAATGCTCCCATTGTAGAATATTTACCTATACATGTGGTTGACTTCTATCCTCAACATAAATAAACATTCCATAAACATTGAGAACAACCGGTATTTTTGTTCCTGAGATCCAAATCCATCAAAGAAAACATAAAAATGATCACATCCTTCAGATCGTGAAGTTTAATGTACAAGGATGTTCCTTTCGGGAACTGTGGAACAACGATCGGCCGATCATCAGGTTTTCTTGTCCCAATATAAACGACGCCCGTAGGCAGGTTACAATTACAACCCTGCCAAGTTTCTACTCAGTTGCTGGGGACACGCGGCTTTAGGGTGAGTGAGGAGATATTTGTGTACACAATAACTGACTTTAATAGAGATATTTTAGGCAAAACGCCGCTGCCATGCTTACTTGACAAGTTCCAAGTATCATCCTTGGTGCATCTGGACGAATCAACTGATATCACTTGATATTTCCCACCTCCAAATTACGGAACCACATGGTGGGTCAAGTGCAGCAAAAATCCCGTGTCCCTGTACTTCCCTAAACATCCAGCCCCACGGAAACTGAGGTTCGGTATGACTGGACCCCAAGACATACCTAAAACATCCATCCAAGCGCCGTTCACCTCAATTTCGGTATTCGCCTGGATGTCTAGGTTTTGTAGGTATAACGGTATAACGGTATAACCCACCATTTCAAGCTTTTCCAAACCTGTTACGGTGGAAAACGTGACGAGATGTTTGATCCGAAAATCTCTGGTCCTCCAGTCAACAAGCCGCCGGTGCCACCAGCAATGCCCATGGTCAGATAACCACCTCCCACACTGGTCAGAGAGAGAAGTAGTAGGGATGTTTGTTGCGAACGCTGTTGATAGATACAAGGGTGGGGGCCCTACTACATACTCATAATTGGAGTTATATGAGTGAGATATATATACTGTAACATGCTGTAACCCTGTAGCCCCTATAAATCAATAGGTAACTGGTAACTTGGGTAAAAAGCCCTATAAATGGAGTTATGGGCCCCTGTGTAACTGGTTTTTGGGCCCCACTTTGTTCCTATCAAGTCATCCTTTCATGACTTGCATGGATCCTGCTAAACCACTGATCAATGCTGATTGGAACTGCACAGAAAGAAAAACACCCTTGTGAACAAACATACTGTTGATGGAAGAAATCCTGCACCACCTGGGATGTATAAAACCCTGTGAATAATGGGATAAACTACTTATCAACAGGTGCTGGATTTCTTCAACAGCAGTAGCAAGAGACATTTTGTGCAACTCGAAGATGCACTTTCCTTTATTGCCTATTGAAAGTGAGGCGTGAGGTCCTTCAATTGCCATGTTAGTTCACCAAAGTTGTTCCCTGTTGATAGATATTTACCGCTATACTTGATGGACCAAAGCATGATACCTATCTCATGCAATTGTTCCTAAAATTAACCTTGTTAGAAGGAGTGGGAACAATCCATTGTAAAAGAAATATATCCAAAGTTTTTCGAAGATTCCATGTTGGACTTGAACCAATATCTACTATGGATTGCAACATCTGAGAATTTGTAATCTTAGACCAACCGATCCAATCGCCCAATGCTAACAATCAAGTAAATGTTTTTACTGCTGATATGGATCCCCAAACCTAAAAATGATACTACCTTCTGGTGGCATGCTAGTTTCATGTATATTAATGGCTAGTCAACCAATCCCCCCTAACGTACCACCCCAAGAAATAAGGCCTTACTGAGGGGCCCAACAGCATAGTATCATAGAATATACACTATATTTGTATACATATAGTCTTTCAACCAGTGAATCTCTTTTTGGAAACCAGTGTCATGTGCAACAAACATGTCTTGTTAAGTTGTCTTCTTTGTTTGTGGAAATGTCAAAACCCTATACATCCAAACACCTCCTGAGAAGTTTTTTTGAAACCGAAAAACATACCCTAATCACCTAACCTCAGGAGTTATGACTGGATGTCTAGGGAAAAGTAAACAAAAATCCTATGCAATGATTGGTTATGGATATTGATAGGACATGCAGCAATCTATGAGGCTGAGTAGGAATTCACCCATAGATGCATGATCTGCATCGTATGCACCGTCAAAGAAATGCCGTCACGAACAAGTTTCTCAAGGAAGATCAAGGGTCGATGGCGCCCATCTTTGGTTGGTATGTGTATCTATATAAGTTATTAATGTTCATTTTGTGTATGCATATATATATATATATAAACTCTTCTATCGAAATATATACACCCTGGAAGTCAAAGACTATGAAAATTAAAAAGCAATTTTTGGATGATTGAAATTCCCTATTTAAAAGGATAGTCTTTGGTGAACACCCAGTGTTTTTTATGGTCTTTGGACCGTTGGGTATAAATAGATATATAAATGGAAATATGTATGATATCTATATATATAAATATACATATTCATAAATATATATATATATCAATATATATATATATATGTACACATTCATAACATCCAAAACACAAATCTGGCGTCCAAAAAAAAACACCAAGGTGTTTCTCTACGTAACTTACCCGCCTAAAGTGACCGCGGCGGTATTTTGCGCACGGCGGTCCGAAGCCACCTGCTGGAGCAATGGAGTTTTGCCATTGCTTGTTTAGGGTCTATAGGGGATTACATTCTGGGCAAATT
>DF243757.1:30266-59713 GCA_000507305.1 Breviolum minutum Mf 1.05b.01 | reverse complement strand
AATCGCGTTCTTCGGGCCTTGATCCTGCTGGTGTTTCGGTGTTTTCGGCTCTGAGGCTGCCGAGACTTTGAGCAGCTATTGTTAGCACTCCGCGCTCCTGCTTGTGTTTATATGCGTTTCGAAGGCGGCAGCCCTTCAGGTGTAAAACACTCGCGTTCTTCGGGCTTTGATCCTGCTGGTGTTTCGGTCTTTTCGGATCCGAGGTTGACGAGATTTTGAGCAGCCATCGTCAACCTACTGCCAGGAGCTTGATCCCAACATTCTCCATGAGTTGCATCGACAATCCACAAAAGTCTACTCAATTTTCATCAAGTTACTATTTCTGATATGTCTCCGAATTGTTCCACAACTTTGGGCAAATGTCTTGCAAGGAACCTGGTGGTTCTCCCTTCCCAAAACGCATGCGGAGAATTTGCTCATGAAGAGGGGTCGGCGGCATGGGCGGTAGCCCTTAAATCCGGGCGCCGGCCACGACGGCCAGCCCGTGCCCTTGCCGGAGGCCTTCGGTTGGTAACCGAAGGTTATAGTGGATTGCCGCCCCTGCCGCCGACCCCGGCGGGGGTGACCTCGGGCTCACCTCGGGCTCACCAGAACCCTTGTAATTTACAGTGTATTCTGCTCATGGTGTTCAAAAACATCGTGTTTTACGGTGTTTCGTGGCTTTCAGTGTTGCGGAAATTCATCTTGGCACTATCAAAAAACCACGCGTTTTACGTGGCTTTGGGGTTCAGGGGCGGCCCCGGAAGGAAAAAAATGACAAGTTGAAGGTGTTTCAACATAGTTTGGCAGAATTTGTCGACATGCTGGGGCAACATAGGGCTAAAATAGGGCCAAGATGAGGGCAAGATAGGGCCAACTTGGGCCAACATAAGGCCAACATAGGGTCGACTTGGGGCCACATACGGCTAACATGTCCTTGCCGGAGGCCTTCGGTTGGTAACCGAAGGTTATAGTGGCGTGCCGCCCCTGCCGCCGACCCCGGCGGACAGGGGTCGGCGGCAGGGGCGGCGACCCGGGGGGTAGCCCTAGGGCTATGGGGGTCCAACATGGGTCCAACATAGGGGCAAGATAGGGCCAACAAAGTTATGCAATTTACGGTGTATTTTGCTCCTACCGTTCAAAAACATCGTGTTTTACGGTGTTTTGGGGCCCTTCGGTGTTCCGGAATTTCATCTTGGCTAGATAGGGCCAACTTAGGCTAACATAGGGCTAACTTAGGCCAACCTAGGGCTAACTTAGGCCAACATAGCGCCAACATAGGCGAACATGGGGCCAACATAGGGCTAACATAGGGTCAACATAGGGTCAACATAGGGCCGAGATAGGTGCAAGAGAGGCGAACATAAAGCCAACATAGCCCCCCTTCGGCCGGCGCCCGGCTGTCAGGCGTAAGCCCTTAAATCCGGCAGTGCCGTGTTATGCCGAAGGCCAAGCCATCTTTGGCTTTAGCCATAGGGAGGTTCCGCCCATGCCGCCGACCCCCTAAATAGGTGCAGGTTAACAAAAAGTGAGGCTTTGGAATTTGCTCGAATTTGGGGGGTACCGACCGCATGAAATTTGAGAAAAAACGCTCCAAAAATAGCAATTTTTTGCTACAATCATTGTTCAGAAACGCTGTAAATATCAATGTTTTAGCATTTGTTGGCTTGTTGCAAAGGAAGATGCAAAAGTTAGAATTTGCTGGTATTTACATGGTTTTATGCAAGTAATTTTTCAAAACACCGCAAATACCAGTGTTTTTGAAGAGGGGGTAAAAAAACACTGTAAAATACAGCATTTCGCAGATGTGGTGTTGCAAAAGTCACGCAAATAGCGGTGTTTTGGCTACGCTGGCTTTTTTTTGATGTTGCAAAAACATCGTAAATACGGATGTTTCGGCTGGATTTTGGGGTTGCGAGAGGAGGAAAACATCGTAAATAGCGTTGTTTTGTCTTTGGTGGGAGCAGAAAACATTGTAAATNCAACAACAACAACAACAACAACAACAACAACAACAACAACAACAACAACAACAACAACAACAACAACAACAACAACAACCAACAACAACCAACAACAACCAACAACAATCAACAACAACAAAAACAACAACAACATCAACAACATCAACAACATCAACAACATCAACAACAACAACAACCACAACCAAAACCCACCGAAAACCAGCTACTGCCACCCAACACGAACTCACACTCTCTTCCCCGGCACTGCCGGTGGGTGCGTTAGCTCTTGAATTTGAATCATACATATACATACATATACATTTATGAAAAGGATTGAAAGGCCCTGATGTCCTTGCGGTCCTTACCACTTGGAGAGCCTAAACCCGCCCAATCATCACAGGACAGGCAAGTAAATGTGAAGTGTAATGGTTGTTAAGTTTGAAAAACAAGATAATCATTTCAGTGGGAAGAAAACATATGGAAAAAAAGACCTTGCAGGTCTTACCTTCCTTCGAAAACAAACTGCTAAAGAAACAATTTCCTCTGAAAGGTTGGTCTCAGCGCGCGGCTGGGTCGCAGTGTGCTTGGATACAACCGACTTCCCTGGTTCAAGAGCTCTTTGGCCTCCCACATATGTTGGGAGCACTCCCGACTTGACAGGTGACTTACAACAAAATGCCAAGAATTGCAAAAAGCATTCACGCCCCTTTTTAGAAGAGGAATGTCAAAGAGAACATCATTCGTTGGCCAGTCAATTGCCAAATTGTTTGCACTGTTCTTTGAGTAAATTATATTTGCTTCCATTTGGTCATTACATTCTTCCCCTCCCTCAAATCCGAGGATCAAACTTTGCGTCTCAAGTCTGCTTGTTCCAAATTCATTACCTCAATAGACCCCCGAAAACTAACGGCTGGAACCTGAAAATCCTCCTTGGAAAAGCAGAAACATTGACCCAAACCGCCAATTTTTTGGGGTTCGATTTCAAGATTCTCCAGCCGACCTGTGACGACGTTCAAACTGAGGAGGCAACTTCCTCCATGAAGGCCTTCCTCCTTGGAGGAGACACCATGGGATTTTCAGAAAGATGGCATGATTATCATTGGATTTTCTCATGGGAAATATGATCATCATGATATGTTTGTTGATATTTTCTATATCCATATCCAAGTCCAAGATTTCAAAAAAAAAACACGATCAACACTTTGAGTTTCAATCAAATCTTTGCGACATCCAATGTTCTTCCAATCTTTTTTGCCAACAACTTCTCCACTCCCCAAAGCTGGTGAGCTCCTTTCTCTTAAAGCTACTCCTTCATCATAGAGTCGATGTCCGACACTCTTCCCACCAAGTCCACTCGCACGGCCACGCGGGCTCCCACGGGAGCCATGTGAGCCAGGCTTCCTTCCAAGTCTCAAATGGTGAATTCCTTCCATTGAAACAGAAACAAACCTGAAAAACCATCTGAGTTTCAAAGCTCCACTGAATTTGTTGATAAATGTAAAAAATTAGTTCAATTCGACTCGAAAAGAATTTCAATTGCATGATGGGGAGGATGTCATCCAACAAAAGAGGAGAAATGTCTTAGTTCTCTTGTATTCAGTGTTTTCCAGATACACTCCCGAAAACTAACATGACAATTGAAAAATCCACCATGTCCTATTAAAAATGGTGATTTCCAATGTCATGTTTGTTTTCAGGGGTGGGTGTACCCCTCAAATTTCCACGACTTCATCCCCATCAACCAAAATCCAACAGATGTTTCGCTCCTCTGAACATCAGCATCTGATCCTGACCTCAGTCTTCTTAAATGTCATCTTTAAAAGATCCAAACGTTTTTCAAAAAATGACATCACTCACAAAAAAAAGAAAAAAACAACTCATGAAAGAACTTCACATGGCAAGATCCAACCTTTATAAGGTTGCGAAATGAGGAAAGATCTGCCATCATCGAATCATTCTTCCCCATATCCTTGATGGTTTTTGTGCTTTTCCTTGATGGTTTGGAGGATTCTTACTCTTCCCACCAACTTCTTACAAAGCACCAAATATGAGATCCAAACCAAGTGTACCAACTGCACCAGGATTTCAAAAAAATATTATCGCTATCCTTTTTTCATGAAAAAAAAACACCCATCTCCGCTTCTAACTACAATGGCATTGTAAAACCGGGCGCATCTTGGATGCTGGCCGCGGCCACTGGGTTCCCCCCGACAGAGTAGATGAAACACTTGAACCCTCCCGCTGAGAGATTCGAGGAGATGCCTTTCGCTGGGGTCGTGGGGAGATACGTCTCAACTTGGGACGCTCAAAGACATCTTGGCTGTTGGCTGTAAGGTAGTTGTGTTTCCCCTGGGGAAAGATTCACAATGACAACCTGCTTTATGCACAGCTTTCTTTTACATCACCTTGAAGCACTGATACTGAAATATGATAACTTGCTTATGGTCAGCATCTCCAAGTTCTGGGAGTATTTAAAAAAACACATCAATTCCCTGTTCCAACCACTCTCAACAGGTCAAACACATCATCCCCGAGATTTCCAATCAAAAAAAAACACGTGAAAAAACCAGCCTGGACCACATGCCGCCTGGCGTTTTTGGATGTTTTTGGCAAATCTGAAGCTGCAAAATCCAGTTCCTCACAGCCCTCTAGCGCATTGACTTCTGTGCAGAATGCTGGTTGTACCAGTTCGGACTTAAGACGGTTGGGGCCCACCCCCAATGGCACTTGTTGATCAGTTGGTTGAAAGCTTTTTGGATCTAAATTGAACAAACTTCCACTTAATCTTTAACACAACTGCCCATCCCCAAGCTCATGTTTTTTTCTTTTTCAACCCCCCAGCTGTTGCTGTACAGGCCGGCTAGAATCTAGAAAGACTAAAAGGTGGATGTTTTTCTTTGGGAGCTCACGGCCCCCTTCATGTCTGCTTTGGACGTAGCAACAATCGCCACGATTCACTCCGCAGAGATTCGTGTTCTCATCACAGGCCACGGGCTTTGTCTGCCAGAGCATGCAGATCCTTATGGATAAACTCTATTGGGGGAGGATGGTGGCAACATGCCATACTACTTGGATACCACTTGGATGAGCCTTTTCTTGGAGTTGGAAGTTGATGTACGTAGTAATCTTTTGGGGACATCTCATGAATCTCATGACTCATGAATTTCTACGCTGTGCACTTCAGGTTTCATGGTTTACAATCCTGTTGGGTCTTTCAAATACGCAGTTATCGAGAGATAAACCTCGGTCCTTCTCCAGTTCGCCCGTCAACACCACACTGGCCTGCACAAGTAGCAGTGTAGCAGTCGCAACCTGGTTGTATCCCAACCTAAATCGATTTCCGATACCAAGGTGACTACAGTAAACCACCCCCATTTAAAAGATTTGTCAAGATGTCACTACAGATTCAACTTCAGCTTGATCCTTTCTGTCATCCAACCCTGGGTTTTTGAAATCCGCCCAGCCTCTGGACAGCCTGAAAAGACTAAAAAGAAGCGTGTGCAAACGATCTCTTCCTTTGTGGCGACCCAAATCCTGCACAAGTCTCCAAGCAAAATCATTGGACTCTACATCGATCAGCCGAAATAATGATCACAAATGAGTTGGAAGATAATTGTCAAGCTGTGAAACGAAAACTCTCCATCAAACAATTCCCTCAACACGTTGGGTGAGAAATTGATTTGTTTCACTGATGTCATTGCGAAAATCAATTTTGAAAAGAACTGCCAGCCCATCCCTTCAAGGTTGTCTGAAGAATCCAAAAAAAACACCAAAAAAACAGGGTCCCTGCGGTCGGCTTCCGCAATTGGACAGGTTCATTGATCACCTGGCGCAACAGTTCAAGCTGCTCAGTCGTCACTTCTTCTTTTCCATCTTTGGTTGGAGGGAGGTTCACGGCCTGAAGAATACCCGATGTATATTATTGCAAAGAAAGGGCACAGGCAACTTTCAACATCCATAAGAAAACAACAAAGAACACAGGGAGATGGATTAACAAAAATCACGTCGCGCCTCGCAAACTGCCACCATGACCAAGCCACCCGTGTTGTCAACGAAACGATTGCCTCAAGTCATACCATGGAAGTGTATGGCCTTCTTGTCCTGCTTGCCCTTTTTGGAAACACAAGCGGGTTTTGATCTTCAAAGATCAGGGGGTTAAATGTTTGCCCACTTTCTATTCTGTTTCGTCAAAAAAAGTCTCTGTAGACTGCCAACCTACTGCCTTTCTACCCCTCAAAGTTTCAATCCCATCCCTCCTGAACGCCTGTAGGTTGCCAACCTACTGCCTTTCTACCCCTCAAAGTTTCAATCCCGTCCCTCCTAAACCTCTGTAGGTTGCCAACCTACTGCCTTTCTACCCCTCAAAGTTTCAATCCCGTCCCTCCTAAACCTCTGTAGGTTCCCAACCTNAGGTTGCCAACCTACGGCCTTTCTACCCCTCAAAGTTTCCATCCCGTCCCTCCTAAACCTCTGTAGGTTGCCAACCTACAGCCTTTCTACCCTCAAAGCTTCAATCCCGTCCCTCCTAAACCTCCGTAGGTTGCCAACCTACGGCCTTTCTACCCCTCAAAGTTTCAATGCATTTTTCAAAAAAGCTCTCGAGGATTGGGTACCTTGATTCACTCTTCAAGTTTACATCCTCAATTCTTTAATTTACGATGTTTCACTCATCCTTTTGGCCAGTTTCTTTATGCCCCAATTGGATCATGACCATGATTTTTTCATCTGTTTCTCCCTTGTTGTTGATCTTTATCTTTAACTCAACCAAACTCCGGGAAACTGCAACCTTCAACCTGACTCGACACCATGGATCCTCGGAGTCCAAGATACCTGTTCTGTATTGTTTGATCTCCGAAGCGTCGGTGACCTTCTCACTCTTCCTCTTCCGATTGGCTCGGGTATAGTGGATGGAAGTCATGATGTCCTCAAGGGTTTCCGGTTGGTGAGTTTCTTTTCAACGCGAATTGATTTCAACCTGTCCACTATTTCTTTCAAAAATGAGAATCCAAAAAAAGGCTGGAAAAACTTCCAAGTTGTCATCTTTCAGGTGGTTAGGTTAGGTTGGGGTGAACAAAAAACAAAAATAAAACCCTGCCAGTTTCGCCCAAGATTCCGTTGCAAGGTAAATCCCTGGCCCATGTGCAGCTCCTGAAGTCATCAGCTTCGTATTGGAAGCATTCCTCAATGGTCAAGGCTTGGGTTAACAAGGGCGAATCTAGAAAGCACCAGAAATTGATCGCCTCGTACCTCTCTTGTCTTGAAAAAAACAACAAAAACCTTCACCTGGCATTCTACACACCTTGTGAAGACTTATTTCAAAAAATCAAATCCAAAGACTTTGTTGATGGAAAAAGGTCTTAAGGACGTATCAACAGAGTCAAATAACCTTGCATATTTATTGGAATACCGCTTTGCCATTACTCAAGTCGATACACTGATCTTTAAACACATCATCAAAAGCTCACTACGAAAACCAATTCTCCATATCATACTTAAGCAAGGTACGATTTGCACATAGAATCACAGGAAGTAAATGAAAAGGAATGATCAAAGGTCTATGGCCTCACAACAATCTTAGTGCAGTATTCCTCAATGTCATGCTTTATGTAGGCAACTATAATGCAGAATGATTCCTCAGTCTAAGGGTTGTTTCCCATCCCCCTAGATACTGCTAGGAACCACCAACAATCCTTGAAACTGTCTCCTACACCTCCAGTCCCGCACTTACAGTACCTAGTAAGCACTATGTTGTTGCCATCCCAGCCTTTCGTAGTTCCCTAATTGCCAGGTTCGGCTCGCCAATTTCCATGCAACGTTGGAGTTTTGACCACAACTCATGGCTAGTCCACCTACCCCTTGCCTAACGTACCCTCCCCGCAGAAATAGGGGTTTAATAAGGCCTTACAAAGGGAAACCAATGGTTGACCAGCCATAAACAACCCTTCCAGTTCCAAGCTTCTTCAATCCGTTTCGAAGGATGGAGTGCCAGTTTTCATGCGAGCTTCCTGGGAAAGCTAGCATGAAGATGAATCGATACGAGCAACAAACCCAAACAAACCAAACAAACCCAAAGAAAAGACCAAACCAAACCAAACCAAACGTAACAAATCCAGACAAACAAGCAAAGCAAGATAAATACAGTAATAGTGTATTCAGATGGAACAATCAACAAGTGTTTCCCAACATACAACAGCTATCAGAGATGTACAAAACATCAGCTCTTGGGATGCCGCTTTTCCCCTGAGCGCTGAACCATGAAAGGCAAAGGATGTGCCAAACTCTTTCTTCAGTTCTTGAAAACGTTTCTCCTGGTGCAAGCAGCTGACCGTGTTGTTGATGCAAAACAAACAGAGAAATTCAGAAATCAAAATCTGAGAGGGTTGAATCAACACAAAAGTTTCTGGGTAAGGATTGGAGATGAGATACCTCTTTTTTGGAACAGCAGATTTGTAGAAATGTAGTTTTTGAGGCAAGTGATAGGTTTATGCCGGCAGGTGTTGCTTTGGGAAGAAGTCATGCGATGTGATGCAAGAACCCTCTCCTTCTCTGGAGGAGCGGATAAGAGCAGGTACTGGAATGGCGTCCTCAAACACACAAAAAAGGCAAAAAATGCAAAAGAACAACACCATCCTGATGCAATGGAACTCAGTTAAGCAACAAAGGGAAGACACGAAAACAATGCTCTGGCCAGTAGGAAAAGATCCGTTCAAAATGGAAAGTTGGGAAATTCCCATCCCAATCCCATGAAAGCTGGGTTCTTTTTCGAAGCATTCTCCTGAATGCATCGAGGCGTTGATTGTCCTGCAGGGTTTCTGACTTGTGAAAGCCCTTCGACCTTGGAGCTGTTTCAGCCCTGCATTATGATGGTAGAAAATTCCACATGTTTTTCTGCCAATTTAAACCACTCAAATGCAATACAGTATAGATATAGATATGTATATGATATTTTCTTATGAATGTCTAAAGGATAACCATATATATATATATATGCTAGCCCCGCTGAAGACCGATACTTTTCATCCTGTTGACCTTGCTCGTTTTGAAGGTGAAGCAGTTGTTGCAGAAAGGTTGATACTAGTTGAGGATGTTCTTTGACTTAGCTCTTCGTGATAAAACTAAACTGTTTCTTTTTGACAAAACAAAACCCAAACACAACCCATCCATTTCAATAAAACTCTTACTTGATCTTTCCTTCAAGGTCTTTCGGTCCCTTTTCAATCGGACTCTTTCTTTTGAATATAACTCTTCCCTTTCAAAAGTATCTTCTTTTCAATCGATGTTTTCCTTCAGTTTTTAGATCATCCAAAACAAAAAACCTCGGCTTTTTTGTGTTTTTTGAAGACATTCTTACTTGAGACGCTGAAAAACAATCTCGATGTTTTCTAGTGTTTGAGTCATTTTTCTTAGAAGAAAATTAAATACCAGCAAACTTTAAGAAATTATAGGTCTTGGGGGAGGGCGCCATATATTTGTGTGTTTTTTACATACAACAAAATCTATATGATATCATATGCATACATACCAGTTACATCTTCATACATTAAAATGCATTTCTTCGATTTTCCAAGAACACCTGGTATATCACCAACATCTTACAAATCACTCCGTCATTGAAGTGTCCTCCAAAGGAGCCAAGTAAGATCGATTGGATGCAGCAGTCCATTTCAGAAGTGCAGCAGCTTCCAGTGACATTTGAGATGTACATAACGCCCACGAAGCGCCCATCTTTCCACTCAACTTTGATCTTAAAAGCTGTAATTCGTTGACCAAAAATTCCACTTTCTCGAAATCTTTACGTTGAGGATGAAGAATGCATCCTCCTTCACTTTGACCCACTTGTACCAAAGGATATGGATCTAAAACATCAGTACGGCGGGTGGAGGTTCCGGCTGCAAATAACATGCACATCAACAGGTCCAAGATCTCAGAAGGATGATTCACCGATTCGGCCGTGGTGATCTTACTTCCAAACTCTCCAAACTGATAGGCACAGAGTTCATTTGAACACACTGTTCTCATCATCATGGGAGGCAGATTAAAAGGTTGATCACAAATGGCGCAGAATTCATGGACTGTTGGCACACGCAGCTGCAAGTAGTGAGCCAAACAAATCAGGAAACCGTCGGATGAAAGTCCTCCCAGTGCAGTTCGAATCAGGCGCCACTTCTTGGTTTCGTAGACTTTTCGATGATCATCTGGTGCATCTGAGACGAGATCAACGATGACAGGCGGCTGTTCCTCCAAATCAATCACTTCGGGTTGGAACGCCTTGCAGTTGCAAAAGTCTCGCAGGATCTGAAGCAGTTGTGATTCAAGAGCAAATTCTGGAAAACCTTCTTGCCAAATCCTCTTGATCATATTTCCACTCACAGATTCGATTCCTGACTTTTTGGTCAGAAAATTTTCCATTGGATGGAAACTGAAGATTTTTTTGTTTGAAGGAAAAATTTGTTTGATGATTTTAATGGGAATCTACTGCACCAAATTTGAACTTCTTTTGGGTGTAGCTGAGAAATGGCAAACACAAGGGAATTCGGACTGACAATTGCCCGCATTACATGAATCAAGAAATTCGGAAATTACCGAATTCTGAACTCAACACTCATGGTACTTGGTTCAAAAAATATCAAAAAGATAAGTCGGTACTATTTGAGACAACTAGATGCATGTCACACACTCGAACACAGACCACACAACCACTCCCGTCCCACTCCTACATAGCCGCTGGTGGGCAAGCACAATTCCACTGAAATACATCTCGTAATGTCAATGCCCCATGCAGAGCACACACTTTTGCTCAACTGTGTCTGTCGTACTGGCACTTGCAAGCGCAAGCGCCAAAATTCCATGCCCAGTTGTGTCATGGCTATAGCATCTTCGCCCAAAATCTTCTTCACCTGCGTCACATCATGTTGTAACATGGCTTCCGGACGTAATTCTTGGACGATCCACTCCATGGCAGACTCGGTGTGTCCCTCAAAGCCCTCCAGTTCTGCTAAGACCTGTTGGACAATGTGTAAGATGCTCCCTGAAGAGTGTAATTCAAACTCCTCAGGGCCATAAACTTCTGTTTGGCCACTGGGATAAGGATCTGCAATACATGCGGTAAATTCACCATCATCGATCTCAAAGACTAAAGTGTCATCGTTCAAGACAGCCGTCTGGAGCCTTGGTAGTTCTCCTTTCTGCCTTGCATTCAATAAGTCTTCAACATCCCGAACGATCTTTTCCCGGCGCGCTGCCATTCCACATCAAAGTCACTTAAGACTTTCCCCCCTTGAGCCAGACTGCAATTCCAACGACATCTGACGTGAAGAAGGGGACTTTCAATGCAAACTCGGCACCAAGTCGAGATCCCAAGAAAACCCGGGCACCTGGGTGAACTCACCTCAAGATGGTGAACTCAGTCATAAACCGTTGAGGTCTTGGAAATTGATTTACATGTACCTTTATCATATTTAACTTTAATGTCTAGGTCTATATTTTCACATATTTTCGATGATTTTCTTTCATTCTGACAATGCAATCCTTGAAATGACTCAAAATCATCGTACCTGACCTCAATTCAAAAAGACACAATCAGCGCATCTCGCTTGAGGTCTAAGTTTCAAACGCCCAACTGGCACACAATCTCCTGGCCGCAGTCAACTCACCCATCAATCTACAAACCCATCATCTTCGTGTTTGATCCCCATCCCATCTTCCCATCATACCATCATCACATCATCACATCCCAACCTCTAGATGCTGTGGAATCTGATACCCATAGGCTTCATGCAAAGCCTCATGGACCTGTGCCACGGGTTCGCTTGGCAGTTTTTTTGCCTTCAACTCTTCATTCATCTTTGGGGAGTCAACACTAGTGGTTGAGAATTGGCACCTGATCTGCAAAGGTTCGATGTCCAACCTGGGTTTCACATCGAATCAAAGAATGCAAACAAAATATCTAAGATTTCTATCATGATTGCGATGATTGTGGGTATTTGTACCCATGGTAGTTTGAATCAAACAGATTTCGGTTGGTAAATTCTGTACTTCAGTTGTCAATTTGAAGCTGTTCCTGGTTTGGTGATTACGCAGAAACCACTATGATTTGCCTGGCGCAGGGTTCCCCTATCCACACGAATTCTAACCGTTTGTGCGGAATTTCCAAACCAAAAATCAAATGGATTTGATAAAAATTTCACGAACAATCATACATCATTCCATCATATCATGCAACTATCCAGTCCCAGGGGTCTATCTGGGTTGCTGTGCATCTCGAGGCATCGTTTGCCATGGCGAAGGTTCCCCCACCCCGCGCTATGAGCCAAGCCAACCAAGTTGAACATGAAAAACACCATCGTCCCAAGCACCTGAAGAATTGGCCACCATGGAGTTGTTCCAGAGCTAATCAAAAAAGGTCTGGCTCGGCCTTTATGAATTTTTCCGGCCTCCTTCATGACAAATCTTGACATGCCAAACCCATGTTTTGTGTCAAAACCCAGGACCACCGCCCTGCAGCAACTTTTCATCCACATCCAGCACACGTTCGCAGGCTTGGCTGCTGGGAGCGTTGGCACCAACCCTCATGCCTAAGGCAGCACCGACGAATAGGAAGAAGTCAAATCCACCAAAGGCAAGATCTAAATCTAAATCCAAAATTTTACAGGATTAACTAGGCGCATTTTCGACTTGACACGCTGGCAAGGAACACTAAAATCAACAAGCGTCCTGCCTAACGAAACCTTTTGACCACCGGTAAAGTGAACATTGGACCTCACTGCAGAAAGATCTGGCATTGGAACGGCTGCATTCTTCCCTGAGTTGCTGACTTGGGTCATCGGCATCTTCCGGCCACATCACATTGCCACTCACTACTAATGCCTCCTGCGTAGCAAATCGAAGGTTGGACGAACCTCAACAGGACCGCGCCTGGCACGCCTCAGGATCGTGGATTTCCGCCAGGGTTCCATATTGGCCTTAGCAGGATTGTTTGATGTGGAAACGACAGGAACCTAAGGATTTTTGCTGAGCCCTGCACAAACCAACACACAAAGGCGTTGCCAAACCCACCACACAAAAGTGCACATGTCGCTGCGTTAACTACTTACTTTCCTCGAAACCAAAAGCCTCGGACATCCAAGTGTTCATCCATGCCTTTTGCACGAAACTGCTTCTAGCTGCTAACGTTTCCAAGTGTTTTGGAGTAGTTTTCAACTAGCAAACAAGGGGACAAGTAGTGTTGAAACATATCAGGCTATGCTACCCCATTCAATGCTTCCCACATTGTGTCAAGACTGCTGCAAGAACAGCCAACATTCATTTGGGCCTAGCACACCGGCGCAGATTTCTTTTGTGAAAGTCCAGCACGATAGATAGATTTACAACGCCATCCACCTCAACCCGCATTGCACATGTCACAGCTTGTCTCAGGCATTTCATCTGGATGGCTCTGCCCTCTTCGCCGTCAACCTAACTCTGCCCTCTTCGCCGTCAACCTAATCTCGATCTTCGTGATGTATATATACTGTCACTATGCTGGCGTGGAGAACAGGTCGTTCTGTCCAAGGAGGTAACTATGCTGCTGTGGTTCGCGACCAAGCGCACGACCAAAAGAACCAGTTATGTGCTCAAACAAGCTCAGGAAGGACCAGTCGAAGGGCAACATCTCAGGCTGACAGTACAAACTCAAATGGTCCATTGTCAATGAATCGAGGTCCGGAAGCAGCAAATCCGGGATTTCAGACCGTTTTTGCGCCAACCTCATGATGTATGGAAAGCGGCGGACAGCACTGCGACCAGAAGGGAGCATCTTTTTGAGAGTTCTCAGCGCCTCTGCGCGAACCATCAGGTTTTCTTCTGGGCAGAAACTTTCTGCTAATGCAAGGTTCACAAGCGATAAAACCATCTGGTTCCCAAATCTGCCCAGTTTGGCCAGACAATCCTCCACCTGGCTCAGCAACATACAAATTTTGAAGCGAGTCCTCTTATCCCCGGTTTTCAAAAATCCAATCAATTCTCGGGCGCAAAGATGCCACAAGCTTTTGTCTGAAGTTGCGGTCAAAGAGATTGACGCCAGCTCGAGAAAGGTCCGGGCATGCAAAGCTGGGATTCCGTTCCCATATCGTTCTTTCCACATGCATTTCACGTCCTTGGCAAAGCGGAATGCTTCAGCCCGGCCGAAGCGCCACAAGAAAGGAAATCCATGTAGAATGGTCTGCAAACCTGACAGCCAAAAGAGCAAAGGAAACAAATCCCGATTGATGTTTGGTGATGCAACTTGGACATGAGGCCCAACACACAAAAATTATCCAGCTGACACGAGACTAGAACCAACAAACATATGCAAACGCAACTTCTCTTGAGTGGGCAGCAGGGCAAGCTGCCATAAACATATTGACTTGGGATTCTGCCAATAGTGTTCCAGGCCTTCTTCTGCTTCCCAAACTATCTCATCCCTTCCAAGGATGTCAAGACACTACATCAATTTCCAGAGTTGAAAATACAAGTTGTGGATCCAAAAAACACATCACAAGTTTCAGCCTCGGCTGGACCAAATGGAACAGATGCTTTAGGAAAGCCTCACGGCAAACATGTGGCCAACGCAGCGGCCGTAGAAGACTGAAGCACCGCCCTGCCTTTTTGCCGGCATGGGCGCGGCAGGTGGCACGCAGCCGGCTGAAGTCTAAAACCTTGAGTGAAGCATCTCCGCTGGGGTCCAAGAACTGGTTGAAAAACTGCCGCAGGTCAGACATGCCTGGAAAAAGAACCATCAGAATCTATGTTACATGTCTTCCCCGAAAAGAATCTCACGCATCAAAATGGTCGCCAAAGGCACAGATAAACAAGGATAGATCTGCAGCACCAGCAACCTGAAAGAACTTGGCCCAATCACAACAGCATGGACAGTATCATTGGGCGCTCTCAATCACACAGCATTTCAATGGCCACAATGTTCACTGGAAAGCCGCCTCTGAGCCAAGTCACTCTGGAAAGCCACCCGACAGGCCCGACACAGCAAGTTTCAAGTCATCTACGGCAAAGGGTTCCTGGAGACTCAGCACGTCACCAACACAGAGGACATGGATCCCAATCGCTGAAGGGCCATCACATGGTCAGTTGGGACAATACTCGGATTGAGAACAATGGACGATGATGGACCAAATCGAACACTTGAACGGATTTGGAAGTGTTCGAAATCACGCCTCAGCTTCTGTCTTTTCGGCAAAGTCCAAGTCCCACACTTCATCTTCATCCACAACCTGCAAGAAATCTCAACAAATCACGATACTCCCACATTGTGAATGACAGGGGGCGGCATCTTAAAATCCGGTGCATTGCAAAACTGCCATCTCTCCTTGTGCTCATCAGGCACATCCGTTGACGATAAAGACGGCCTGCAGCATGGATCACTCGCACAACGGGAATCGTTGACTTACTTACATGCCTGGACACTAGGAGACTAGGCCTTCAGCAGCCTTGTGATGACTTTTCTGACACACCAAGTCCGAATTGGCCAGCCGAGGCAACACCAGAACTACCATTGCCTACTTTTCTTCTCGCTCCTTGCGCCGTCCTGCACAAGCACTGTCAAGACAAACAAGTACAAGATTTCAACTCCTCTGAACAGCTTCTTCATGGACCTGTTCACAATGGACTGCATGCCATATACTGCACAACTCTGTAAAGGCCACTCCTGACTGACGTGCTCCCCAAAGTCTTCCGGCACAATCTCTATTTCGCACGAGCAAAGCCTTCCAGCAGATATGATATAGGTCGGAATCATGGAAAAGTCGAGGATGAATTCTGCGGAGAGTCATGTAATATAATGTAATATACGAAATATACGTATGTTACCTACATGTCTTTCTCGGAATTTGAGCCAAGTTTCTCTGCACAATCGGGCAATGGATAGGACTCGCTGTCCTGTTCCAAACGACCCGCACTCTGCAGAATCAGCCGAAGAATTGCAAGTGTCGCAACCACATCGAAAAATTCAGCGAGCAAAAAACCAAACGCCTCGTCCTCTTGGGGCACCTAGAACGATTCGACACTTGCAGTACACGCAGCCATTCCAGCCAAAAGTCTGTTCAGTCATACGTGCTTCTTTCTGGGATTCTGGCGGGTAAATATGAGTAACAGCTCCAAGTTGAGGTTTCATAATCCTCCGTCATTTCCTGGGCACCAGCAGCTAGCATTCGCACAAGGCTCCAACGCTGCAAGGAACTATATTGAAGAACTGGAAACTCATAGACATTGCCCAGGAAGAGCCAAATATGCAAAATACATCGAAATACTATAAGATTGATGTCACCATTAGTTCATTGAAACCTGATAGCCCCCACAAGCGGTCATAAGTGGGCAAAAAAACCGTTCACAAGTAAGAGTGTGGTTGTCGGCTTAGCCCCAGCCATTAGATCACAACCACCGATCAAAGAAAAATTAGTGCCAAACTTTATCCCAGAACTTTTCCTCAGCAATCCTGCCCGCGCACTTTTTAACAGGACTCTTTCACAACACTTGTCTAAAACACTGTTCGACAGCACTTTTCTACAACAGTCTTTCTCCACCAATTTACAGTCGGAAACCTTGGTTGTATATTATATTACATCAATTTCCCAACACTCTTGCGCAACACTTGTCTACGATGCTCGTCCCCAACGCTTAACAAACAGCACTTGTGTACGCAACACTGTAAAAACGGGCAGCTGGTGCGAGACCTGCTTCCAACTAGAAGCACGTTGCTGGCAAAACAAACATTTCCGCGAGCTTCCAAAACGAGCGTTTTGCGCCAAATGCCCAAAAGTTTTGAAGCTATGAGCCTCCAAGCCAGCATTTTGTGCGAGACTTCCTTCAAATTGGGCAGCTTCCATGGCAGCACAGCAAGATGCAAAACACAATGGCAAGGATGCACGATACACGAGTCGCGCCGTAAGCAAGTCCTAACATTTCCAATGACAACACGACCGAAAAAGCAGCACCTCACGAAACTCAGCTCCTGCCATCGTTTCACAACGTCATGCGGACTGCTGCAGACGGTTGCGATCGCGAACGCAAAAGCAATGCGAGGCTCCCCTCACCCACTCCTACACTTAATTATAAATGAGAACCCTTCGGGATGCATTTGGATCATTTGGGAAAAGACAATGTGGACGAGTCAAGCATGTCCAAAGACTGTCCATCATCCCTTTCTAGGCCCCTCACGTTGGTGATCTCCGTCAACTTCTCTGAAGCATCACCACCGCCATGCTCTGGTGTTGATTCCAAGCAATCCTGACGCAGAAACGTTAAACAACCACCAAGATTTTTTGGCATCAAGGAATGATTGCTGGCTGGCTTACAACTTTGACCAAGCCAAGTGGATGAGTTCTCCATTTTTGTTGATGCTTCCATACTTCAGCATTCCTTATTCTGGGCAAAACAGGATTTTCCCTGCCTTGCATGTCCAGGGCAGAGTCCAGGGCGCTAGAGAGCACGACTTTGGCACCTCTCTGTTTTCTACCTGGGTTGTTCGAAGCACAGTTGACTTGCAACTCGGAGAGCAACAGGCAAAGAGATGTTCAAAGTTCACGGAGACGTTCTGTGGAGGTCCAACTAAAGTTGATTAATTGACCAAGATCGAAAAATGAATCAGAATGCTTTTGCCTCCCAGTACTAGAGCAATGCGCAAAAACTGATCCTGTAATTCAGAACTAGTCTTATTTGTGCAATCTGCTTCAATTTGATCCAGGGAACTCGTAGATCTTGGCCAGGGCCATCATAACATGGCACAAGGCACTGCCCCATGGCTGCGCACCAAGATGCTAAGTTCAAAACATTCACAAACTGAGTCCAAAGAGCACAAAATGAGTCCGGATAAGTGATGAAGTTTGAGGCAATTACAACACAACTCTGGACCCTAGGGTGTCTTAGCATATGGATGTGCATGAATGTGAGCAAGGTTGCTGCCAATCAGTCTTCTAAACCTGCCTGCCACAACCATTTCGACATGTGTCAGTAATGATGTGTAGAACACTATACTGACTTTACATGTAATTTGTACTATCGTAACAATCGGTCTGTCATAAGATACTACATATCTTCTGACAGATTTGATTCACGTAGAGAACCCTCTGCGATGACTTTTAGTGTCCGTTTGGTGAGATTCACTTGAGGGAACTGTTGACATGCATACCATGAATCAAATCAACAGCACAGGCCACTGGCTTTCTTTTCGTGTACACCCAGTCTTTACATCAGATCATTTATGACATCACGTTGCTTATCACCATATATAGCATGATGAATGCTAAGAAAAAACTGAACAATATTGACCGTCGGCATAGGAAACCGCCATTTTGCAGGAGCAACTTTCGTCTCAGCGTGCAGTCATCTACAGCGTGTTCACGGTCATGATGATGAAGCAGGCTGGTGTGGGTCTCCGAACACCCTGGTGAAAGGCCTTCAGTCTCTCAAGAGTTGTGGACCGCACTCAACCATTCATATTCATCATCATCATCATCATCACCACCACCATCATCATCATCATCATAACTTAGCATCCACAAGAAGGAGTTTGGAGTTGATGACTTACCTCTTCAACAGGTTGCAAATCCGCCTGAAAGCTTCTGTTTGGATATCCAAAACATCAATGACTTCGATGACAAACCCACCTGATAGTCGCTGCGATGTTGTTTCAGCAGGCATACCTGCCAGGTACGTGACAGGTACGTGCGGCTAAGTCCGACTATTGTAAGTGTTATCAAAGACAGAAACTTATGGAATAGGTGCAGCCAGCCCGCCACGCCACAAAGTTTTGGAATCTCTGTAGTTGCCCAGCCCTCCGTTCCCGCCTGGCCTTCTTCAAGATGCAATAAGATCATCGTAGATCAACTATCCTCAATGGTCTCCCCTCTATCAACAGCTCGTGATTGCATCATCGTTGGATGCGTCACATGATGTTTGATCTGCTCGATCTTCGTCTTCGTAGTCCTCACTGTAGCCATCAGAGCCTTGCGCATCCTTGGAGAATCAAACCCAAGCAAAAGATGTTTTTTAAAAACAAAAGGAACGGACAACTTCCTAGTGAAAATCTCATAAAATAATCTTGTAGCAGAATTCCAAAGATGGGTTTTTCGTATTGAATTGGCAATCTTTTTCCAGCTAGTTGCCATCCGTTTTGAAATTCAAAAAGATAAAACTCTGATGCAAAAACTTCCAATGAAACATCCCATGATGTCAAGAAGTGTTTTTCTCTTGGAAGATTTTTTGTGTGATGAATTTCCTTGCCAACTAAAACCACCGTAACAGGAACTGCACATCTCTTAAGGCTTCCACCTGCACAAGAGATCCCTCTGCAGCTTCTGGTTCTTCACCTTTTTTCCACGGGTCAACCCCGGGGATGCCCCAATTTCAGCAGCAGTCATGAAACCTTTGCTTTCAAAAAAAAAGGGAAAGGATGTGATTTCATGTTGTTTTTTTCCTATCTAAACGAACAAAACGGTGATTTTATGTGCTTTGCTTCTTGGTTTTGAGAAACTGTTCAGAGAGGTTTGGACAGACACTTTGGACACTTTGACATTGTCAAGAAAAAAGTGTTTCAGATTTCAAGTGGATGTCAAGATGCTTTACAACCTTACTGCACTTTCTTCTAACAAAAGTTCTCAGAAACCACCATTCCATGTCCCATTCTTTTGAAGTTCATCCCACCCACCGCACCCCAAAAACATGGGGGTCAAAACCCACCTGGAACTTCGCCTTGCAACATTTGTGTAGCTAAAGACCACAACTCCGAGGAAGGCCCAGGTTTTTGACCTTGGAGCTGGGTTGCCATTGTTGATGGATGTACTTGCTCATTGGGTTGCCCCCATTTTTCATGGGTGTAACTTGCCATTTTTGATAAGTTGCTCATTGGGTTGGCCTATTTTTGATGGGTTGCCATCTTTTTGATGGTTCAATTGACAATTGATGGTTGATAAGATAAGTCAGTTGTAAAAACACATTTTTTCCAAGGAGAGATACTTGTGAGAGCAATGAATTTGGGGTGGAAGGAACAATTTATTGTTGCCCGAAAACACAAAGTAACCAAACCAAGTACTTTTGTTCATGCAAGCAAAGCTGAAGAAGTGTTGGTTGCAAGCATGCCTCTCCTTTTGCTTGTTGAGCCCCTATCTAAGGATGTCTCAAAAGTATGAAGGGTTCATGTTCATGAAGTCTATGGGAAACCAATGGACACTAAAGAAGCAGAATTTGAAGACACCAAGACACCCCCCATCTCTTGGCAAAAAATAGATGGCCAGGAGACGGAAGTGAAAAGCACCTTGTGCTCTTCCAGCAAAGTCCCCAGCGGCACGTTTCAAAAGAGCTGCCTTCAAGGTACCAAAAAAGCTGCAAAAAGGAGAAAACTCTTTGGAACTACAAAACTCTCTGGGTGAATTCAACATCTGAACATGGATCGAGATTGGTGCTGTGTGAATCCATGATATCTGAAGGATTTTTTCGCTTCAAGCATATTGACATATTGAGTCACCTGAAAATCGAGATGTGTTGTACTCTCAAAGGCCTCCCAATCCCCAATCCTTGAGCAAGCCTTTATATATTGGGTGGGAACTACCAACACTTCATCAAGGAAAATATACGAAACATGACGACGGCCCTGCCACTCGGAACCTCTCGTTCCTCGTTCAGCAGCAAGTGCCAAACCTCACTGCAAGGACAAGCTTTAAGAATCATCCAAACATCAACACATCGCCCCAAAACTGCAAACAAAATGGAGTGGTTTAACATGTCTTTATCAGACTTTCTGGACATTTCCCACATTTCTCTTATCAATGCCTTCATCTCTTTGTGCCGTCAAAGGCTCTCTGGAATTGCGTGAATCTCTGGAGCTTCTGGAAGGTTGATACTCAGCACCTGAACAACAGCTGAAGGCATAAGCATTAGCAAATCTCCAAAAATTCGATGGAAATGCCATGGTTTTCTTCGCCTCCTCTGGCCACCACTTCCGGTAACTCTGGCTTCAAGAATTCTGCAGGTAACAACCTGGTGTTCAAACATCATGTCCACAAAAACGGCTCGTTTTTCAAAGAAACTCATGAAAACCTGTGAGCTTCAAGAATTGGGGTCAATGTTGCATCAAGATTCATCTACCAAACCTTGGAGCACTTGTCTTTGGCCACAAGGAGAAGGAAGTTGTGACCTGTTCGAACCATTCAAGTGGGCTATGAATTGATACGAAATGATATGATATATTCCACAAAATCCACGTCTACCTGGTTGATTTTGCCAAGCAATAGGACAATCTGATTCATTATCTGTACCATAACATATCTTTTACTATCTACAAAAACCAAAACGTCAGGAAAGTTGTGCAAAAATATACACCCTGGAAAATGAAATGGCGGGTTCACCTGAAAAAATCACCGGCTTTCAGAAATCCGGAAAATCATCGAAAGATCCAAATTCCAAACCTTCATTTTTGCGGTTCCAACTTCTCGTTGCCTCTCCAACGCCCACTTCGTTTCCAAAGAGACTGGGCAACTCGGAGGAGTCCTGGTGAAAAAAACCAGCAAAACATTGGAAGAAACCTTGTAGCCATGGGCAATGCTCACCTATGTTTTGAGGAAATACAGACATGAAAATACCATGCATAAAAACTAAAGGGAAATCAAAGAGAGATCATTTTGATGTCTTCAAAAAAAACGTTCCAATGATTCATATTTTTTACATACACGCAGGAAAGTATGGGTTGTCATCATCATCATCATCATCATCATCATCATCATCATCATCATCATCATCATCATCATCATCATCATCATCATCATCATCATCATCATCATCATCCACCCGCCTGGAAGCTCGCCAATACCAAGTGAGTCTGCGGAAATGGCTGCAACTGGAAAGCCACTTCTGTCAACGGTGCCGTGGCTAAGGCCTGGCCACAGCCACCACAACACATGTCACATCCTGGGTGATGAACATTGGCCCTCCCAAAAATGAACAAATGTCACCTAAAAAAGGGACCAAGTTCAAGGGAAAATAGCCCTTTTTTACCAGGATTGGTTAGGTTTTTTCGTGGGAGTGGGAAATCTATAAAAAGTCTTGGCCCAAAAGGATTTGACCCTAAAAAGCTTCCGGTTATTTCTTAAGGAAATGCTTCACCATGTCGGAGCATCATTTCTTCTGGTCAACCCGAGCCTCTAAGAGCAGAATGGCATCGCGCACATCCAGACCTTCCACTTCCAAAAAACCACGCCGAAAGGCGAAAAGAGCTTAAAAGACGTATTCCTATGTAGTCCAAACGTTAAAGGGCTTCAAACTCCAATCTGAAATCCTTGAAACAATCTAAAATCCTGTTGTTTGGGTGTAAATGATCTATCAGAATCTATCATCAAAAAGTAGATGGTAACCTCTCCATTTTCCCAATGAAAACCATCTTGAAAAGCCTTCCGCATCGCCCAAGCATGTGGCAATCACAAGGCCAAGGTCTGCTTGTTCCTTGGGTTTTCTGCCATTTCTCAGGGCTTGGCGTGTGAAGAAATAAAGTCTTATAATGGATGGATCCACATAATAATTCTATGTTTGGCAATGATTTTTTAATAACTATTTCGAGATAGCTTGGGCCCTGCCTAAACAATGTCACAGTTGAGTCCGTGAAGGTTAGGTTCTCTTCATAAATAGCAGCAGTTTATATCTTTACCCAGTTAGCTGCCAGGGTTTTGGCAACCCCCAAATCGTCATCATCATCATCATCATCATCAACAACAACAACAAAGCTTTAAGTTTTTCATGCACCTGATGTTGTTTTTGCATCATCGAATCATTTCTGACGCAATTTCCATGCCGAAATGATCAATCGAGATTCTTCACCGGCACCTAACAGAATGGCCATAGGCTCCGCCAAAGATGTCCAGGCCTTGGAAAAATCCAATGGGATTCACAGGTTGCAAGACTTGACTCGTTTCCTTTTGGGTTTGGGCCTATTTTCAGGGGCAAATTTGCTGTTAGTTTCAGGGGTCATTGTATGACACCAATCCCAAACAATGCACTATTACCAATGCGAATCCTTCAAAATTGACATATATTTTGCATCAAGTTTGATTCAACCCAAAAGCGGTGGCATTCAATGACCCGCACTAAGCTCAAAAGCCATTAAGGATGAAGCATCCATCCCCTTGAAAAAAAAAAAGTGGCTATTGGGCATCTTTTTGCATGGAATGTTTGTTAGTTTTGTCCCTATATATATATATATAATATATATAAAGAGAGAGAGAGAGAGAGAGTATTTTCTCACTGTACTTTTATGGATCTTTTTGGAAGTTTGAGTCACTCGTCATTGTGTTGCCGTCCCTCAAAGCCTTTTCGGAACCCAGTTCCAGGGCCCCCGGACGCTCCTGGCCGCCGCCATGCCGGGCAACAGCACCAGGACATGGGGAGCGTGTCCAACCGCACCGCTGGAAGAAGCCGCGCACCGAAGAAAGCGCAAGGCTTCGGGATCGGAAAGATCCAACAGCAACAACGCTGCGTCGCCTCCCAAGAATGATGAAATCTCATTGCCTGGTGGTTTTTGTTTCCAGTGTCTGAATTTCAAATGAAATTCCCATGAAGGCAGGAAAAGTTGTGGTTGCATTGAAAAACTAAGCAGATCCACTTCACACAATGTTATGTACTGTTCAATGAAAACGCCTTGAAAAACCTGAGATGCAAAGAGGCTTTAAAAGAATCTGTCCTTGAGTATGAAGGGCTTCGCCCCGGCACCACAAGTCGTCAAGCTGCTCCTCAAAGGTTTTGTTGCCATAATCATGACTTTCTAATGATCAACTGTAACGTGAATGTCACCTTTTTTGCAGTTGTTTCCTACGAACATTCCATGAAACGCTTCCACCAGCAAAAAGCAAGTCTCAAGTCAAACTCAATCAACTCACCACGCCTCTGCCAATCTGGCCAACGCATGCCCTTAGCCAGCTTTGAAAGTTCAAGGTTAAACGGGGGCTGGGAGTTTTCCTTCCAACCCTTCCAGTGTTTCAAAAAAAAATGGGAGTAAAAAAAACTCATGTTTCACCAAACACTAACTAATGTAGTCTAACTTAAGTTAACTTAACTAATCCATTGAAAAGTTCGTTGGGATGCACGTGTTCCTGAAGATTTCTGTCCGCCATCCCCCAAACAGCGCTGTGACTCCGGACCCCCATGGCCAATGGGAATCAATACCCTTGGCGTTTCGACGGAACGCTCAACGGCTGGAAGTGCCGGTGGCAAAGGAACCACCTTTTGCGACGTCAAATCGACGACGCAAATGGCTGAAGCCCAACTCAAGTTTGACTTTGATGTTATCAAAGATATCAACATGAGAGATATGATATGAAGATGAATGCAAATCGGCATTCAAAATACAAAAAACAGTTGTGCCTCAGCGGATTGTAAGAAGTCAACCGTAGTCTCGAGTGCCTGAGAGGTCTGTACTCAAACAAATCTGTTTCCATCACATCCTACGTTTGAAAAGCCTCGATTTTGGCATAACAAAACATGTCAAGTTTTGGCGAAAAATCAAATGCCTCACGAAGATCTGCTTCCATAATACCGTTGCCAATCATGGTGTGAACAAAGGGTCGCGTATTTCGGTAAGCTTGCAAAAGATCCTGTGCAAGGCAGTCATTCATAACTCACAAGCTCATGGCTGCGCCAGTCAGTGATCCATGTCTTGACTCCAAAAATTGTTCTCAAGATCTCTTTTTTGAAGAACAAATCAATCCAACATCTGATTTCATTTCGATTTGTTTCTTTGAACAAACCCTCATGCAACACGACTCCCAGCAAGCAAAACAGCTACGTATTCATCCCATCAAAGTTGATCCCAACAAGTCCTCGAGAAGTGTCAAAGCTCTTTGTGCGGCATCAGGTGGTGAACAGCAAATGCTGGAAGGCTGAAATTTCCACATGCCAAACTCCAAGTTGAAGGGTTTCTCCACTAACATCAAGGGGCCTCGGCAAACAAAAAACCTGGATTGCAGCAAGTGAGCAGGATATCCACCCACCTTGAATTATAGATGTTTTAAAGCTAAAAGCATATCAGTTTTTGAGCTATCAAAAACACAGATCTCAACAACCGACTCAACCCAACTCATCCCAACTCTTCAAATGGCTTGGTTGCAGCCCAGTGGCACCCTTTCGTCAAAAGATGCGCCAAGCATAACGCCAGAGTGTAGCCCATGGCACCACGAGGAATTGTCACAACCAATGCTGTAGCCACCTCCGAGAAAGCCTTGATGCTTTCAAACTGAACATCTGAGATTGAAAGCTCCTGTGGTGAGATTGAAAGGACCGGGAATTCTCCTTCATTCTAGGCTTTGTTACTAAAAATCAGCTTGGAATCTTTCGAAACTTTTGGCATAATTTTGAATAATTCAGATTGGAAGCTGGGTTCCCAAATGGGAAGATTCGTGTTTCGGAGGGTTGACGAAGGGTAAGGCACCCTTACATGAAACTCAAAGCTGATGACTCAGTAGCCCAAGACAGAAAGACCGAAAAGGGACCCCGCTCCTCCAGTCAACAACTATTACATTGATATGAATTACAGGATGCATTCAAATGGCGGGACGTGATTTATAAGTGGATTCCAAAAGATAGGTTGCATGTTTTGAATTGAAAGGCAAAACTGCCAAAAAAACTTGAAATTCCACACAACATCTTTTCGGATTTGGTCCTGTACGGCAAGGATGAACTGCTTGGAAGCCAGCCACTTTGCAATCTTGGAAGTCCAGAGAAGCACATGCTTACCTCACATAGACGGGATCAAAGCTTGAAGCCAGTCAACCAGCCATCAAACTTGACGCGACACTGGGATGTCACACAGATATTTTGAAGTCATTTGGGACTGGAGATATGTTTCCGGCTGCTTCATCTGGGATGAGGTTGAAATTCTCTGAAGAAAATCCCTGTTCGCTTCATCTTTCCAGATTTCATTGCTGCAAACTGGCGCTGGAACTTGCAGAAAACTCAAATCTTTGGTATGTGTGTCACCAAAGTACAATGGACAGCTGTACATTTGGAGTCTTTATGGACCATTTCCAACCACAAGTGTCCAATCATCACCGGCAAACCAACTTCACCCGTTTTGAAACTTCCAGGTACTTGGAAAATTCGTCACTTCATGGTGGTCGCTTGTCCAACAAAGACGCAGCTCGTTTCGTTGCAGCTGTAGAAGAGCAACTGTTGTGACCTGTTGGTCGTTCTTTTCAGCTTGAGGCCAAGACCAGGATGGCATGAATGAAAAAAAAAGTGGACAAGTGACATGGCTATTTGATGTTTCCAGCCTCCGCATTTGAGTGTCCGTGGATAGTGAAGATTGGCACCTGAAGCAACTCATAGCAACATCGCATGGTGGATCTCAAACTGAGCGGATTCAACCAGGATCTTCATTAATATATCTATAGGAAAAGGTCTTATTGTCCACCGTTACTATAAGAAGGTACTAGTACATCAGGCAAGAAAACTCCATGTTGGACACTTATTCCAAAAGCTCGTCCACTATCCACTGTTTTTTTGGGGGGGAGGGGGGGGATGCAGGTGACTTGCCCAAACATCTTCAATGAAAAGATTTCCCCAGAAACAAAAATCCAGATCTCAAGCTTGACATGGTGCCTCAGCAACATGGGCCAAACGCGCGATTTTCTCCGTAAGCTCTCGATAGCCTGGAGGAATGGCTGCAGTCCAGTCGTCCTCCAGCACACCAATGTCAAGAGAAGAGGGTGGCAATTTTTTTGACATTGAATGCTCGAAACAGCCTCTAAAATCCTGTAATAACTTGTTTCAAGCGTTGAAATGTCCAACATTTGATTGCAAAGCCCAAAGATCCTTTCTCTCGTCGATGCAAAAATGTCACCAACCATTTTCTTCAACTTCAAGGTGAATTTCCTGTTTTTGTTACAAAAAAAGATCACCGTCACGCAATGCGCCACTGCGGTGAAATCACCATCGCCTGGTCCAACAACTTGATCCCTTTGTCGAAAGAGATCCGCAGAATCTGCAGGTGTTTGTGGAAATTTCCATTGACGCACACTTCAAGGCCCTCGTTGCCCAAACGAAAGCACACTGCTTGGTCCTGCCGATTATGACAAAAGTCAACAAAAACAAAACATCACCAGTGGGATTGCAATCATGTCTTTTTGTTGATCCATTTTTGGACAAATATATACTCTACCACAAAAAGTCTACAAACCTCGGTTTTGGCTATAGCGAAATTTTACCATCCTTCTGCGGATTGGTAGATTGACGTTTTTTCCCTTGGCCACTCCTCTCACGTCCTGCCTTGTTTTTGGTGGTAAAGCGCACTTCACGAGTCACCAAATGCTTGAAATTGCTTGCAGTAGACATCCATTGCAAGCACTGATATCTACAAGTGCCAAAAAAAATGATGCGCGTGTGACATAGGACAACTTGGTTTCAAACCAATGAAGCAAAAAAAAACGGTTGTAATGTCTCAATACCTATCAGTGGTTTGGATTCCAATCTTCAGTGCCGAGGCACAGAACCCAAGTGAATCGTCCATTGGGTTGACTGTTTCTTTTCCAGCATTTGGGTTGACTGGCATATGCTCAAATGTTCTTCTGACAGCAAACTCAGAACACCAACACAGTCAGATGTATGGAAGAAAGTCCAAGCTGAAATGCACGGCGTAAATACTAAATCATAACCAGGATTCGCTTGAGTACCAACTTTTCACCCAACTTCCAAGCGCATCAAATCTGTGAAATCTGCAGATTGCCATTGAGATGAAACCGAAAAACGGACCCAAAACTGCCTCAACTGCCACAACTCCAAAGAAATCATCACATCAAAACACATCAAACTAGATTCCAAACCTCGACTCACTCGACTCCTCCCCTGGTTTTTTTCATCGTTTTCAGTGGTTGCTGCGGTCCTGGTTTTCCTTGGACATTTGCCAAGATCTCCGCCTTTTCCATCCATCTGCAAAACCGATGGTGTCACAATACGCTGATGTCATACCATGGATAGACGTTATGTCTTGATCAGCTTCTGTCAATCCATGTCCCTTCTTGAATTCTCTAGATGAAGGGGGCTTGGGGGTTTGGCAGAATTTCTTGCATGTCGTTTTGCTTGAAGTGATTACACTGATGCTCTGACTTTCCGTAGTTGCCTATGTGATGTGCGTAGGAAGGAGGATCTTAGCACAACACGCCAATGTCGGTTTTATCGTTTTATCTCCAATGCTGCTAATGCCTTGCGCTGTTGTCATGTCAATCTCTAACTTTGTATCCTCTTTGCAGTGGTACAACACATAACTTGATCCATGGTGGCACCGATGTATCAACTTTCACCCAGCTTCCAAGCGCAGCAAGTCTCTGAAATCTGCAGATTGCCATTGAGATGAAACCGAAAAACGGACCCAAAACTGCCTCAACTGCCACAACTCCAAAGAAATCATCACATCACATTGACACCTCGACTCCTCGCCCTGTTTTTTTCATCATTTTCGGTGATTGCTGCGGCCCTGGTTGTCCTTGGACCTTTGCCAAGATCTCCGCCTTTTCCATCCATCTTCGACGTTATCTCTTGAGCTGAGCAGCCTGTGTCAATCCATGTTCCTTATTGAATTCTTTACATGTCTTTTCCCTTCTCTACAACAACTGCTGGAATTTTCTGGGAATTTCATACATTTCATCCTCCAATCAATCTCACTTTTGCCAGCATCAAGTAGCAACAAATGGGGTGACCCATGTCTTTGACCCGCGTATTGCATGAAGTGACCAATTGAGACAGGCAATAATGATGAAATGATATGAAAGAATTCTAAAGTGGTCTTTGCCACTCTGCAAATCCTCCCAGCGGAAAGGACAGGAAAGGTCGTTTTCTGATTTCGATAGGCTTAACTCGGTGGCTCCGCGTTTTTACAATCTTAGGGATGTGAAGGTCATCCAGCGAGGGATGTGCAATGCCCTCTCCGCAATGGGTGAAAACTATAACTTGACTGGAGGAAACCTGCAGTGTTTTTTACATTCAGGATCCCAACTACCGGGGCGCAAGGAGCCCAAAAAATTTGCAAAATCAGCAGTCCGGCAAGTCAGGCACTCTGTTCATCTATCCGAACATCCACAACTTGGGTACGTGTCGCAGCTTTTCCCGCAAAGCATCCACATCTGCGCCCATGGGTGCGGTCAAAAGCAAGGTACCCTGTTCATCTTCTGACTATTATCTGCAACTTGGGCACGTGTAGCAGCTTTTCCCGCAAAGCAGCGACGTCTGCGCGCATGGCTCCGGTCAAATCCAAGTAGAGGGTACTCAGCTGTAAGAGCTTGCCTAGTCCATCTCCCAGTGCTTGGCATCCTGCATCACCGACACTGTTAAGTCCCAAATCCAAAGAGAGGCTTGTCAGCTGCAAGAGCTTGCCCAGTCCATCTCCCAGCGCTTGGCATCCTTCAGGTCTGACTTTGTTGCCTTGCAAATTCACGGACAGGGTAGTCAGCTTTAGGAGCTTGCCTAGTCCATCTCCCAGTGCTCGGCATCCTCATCACCGACTCTGTT